>NLAK01000102.1:0-49153 GCA_002370295.1 Metschnikowia bowlesiae | reverse complement strand
TGGATGATCCCCTTTGTTTTAAGGATCATCAACGAATACACCTTCTCTTAAGTACTTGACGCTGAAAACAACTACAAAAGAACATAACACAAACTGCGACACAAACAATCAAGCTAGTAACAAATGTTTTTATGCCAGCACTGCGCAAACTTGGTTTGAAAGATTGCCCGAAGGGGTACGAAACCTTCTGTCGTTGTGGTTCGAATGATTTCACAGCATTAGTTTGAATACTTCTGGAAAACACCGTAACAGAGTATCCTTGTTAGACATAAGAATTACTTAGCATCCGTGCAGGACACGGGTTACGCCAAGACACCACAATGCACGTGAGATATGTGACGTGACCTTAGAGCTTACCCACCCGTCTAAGAACTTAAACGGATATATGCTTAATACCGACGAATGTGGATAAATCTGTGTGGATAAAGCTATGCGGATAAAGCTAAGCGGGTACAAGAAACAGATATGCGTCTAAACCGTTCCCAGAGGTATCAAAGCCGCATAGGTTGTGGTGAACCCTCAAGATGGGTAAACCGGGACGTGAGAGAGATTCAAGGCGCCGCCATTTACAAACCGTACCTAACTGAAGAGTTGGCAGAAATCGCCACAATGAGTAACCACCCTGAGCCCATTGTGGACCATGAGACCTGCCGAGTGAGAGCTTTGGAACGGTACAGCATTGCCATGCAAAAGGGCAAAGAGTTTGAGGCTGGTCACTGATGGCTACTTAAAAGGTACTGGCTCATTACTACTGGCTCATTACTACTGGCTCATTACTACTGGCTCATTACTACTGACTCATAAACTAGTGATTCATGAATACTGGGTCATTAACCACTGGCTATTATGGGCCACTTGCCCATTACCACTAGCCAATGGCGAATGAAAACCACTCACTGTGGGCCAATGATTGAAATCGGAGCTATACTAGACTTGTGAAGCAATCAGGTTTAAAGCCAGGACAATACCCTCAGTTTAAGAAGTAAGAACTCCATTGCATAGATAACTCTATAAGATCGAATACACGATACAGATATAATTCAGTCATACTAAACGTCTCTCTCTCATTATACTGTTCGGTTGAGTTCCTACTATTCCAGTGGCCGACCGAACATTCCCAGGTTTACCGACTATTATTGGAGGTAACAACCCTAGAACGTTCCAGAATCTTTGACAAGCAGTTAGAAGCTTAGAACCCTTTGCGAATACAGGCTTGACGTCCCCGGTCGCATAACAATTCTAACACTTGGTCGTCTTCAAGAGGTTCGTCACATAATATCTGATTGGGTTGCAATTTGATGACCTGAATGATCTGGATGATCTGGATGAAGCTTTTTGGGGACTTTTTGGGAGACCCATTGAAGGGGTTCAGAATGAAAATCCATAAAAATGAACATCAAAGTCTTGTTGAGGCTAGCGAAGATCAGGACCTAGTTGCAAGCTGCGAAGCCAACAGTTTTGAACGGCTTTTCAGGCTTCTTTTGAACTCTTGGGTCGCCACGGACGCAAACGACAGGGAACGCCATAGACGTATGTCCAGAAGGACATCAGCTGCCGCGCCAGCAACTTAAAAACAGGCTACTCGGCGAATACTTGTCCGAAAGTAAACCGGAGCGTAACGAAAGGCTCGAGCGCTGGGTGCTTGCAGCTGATCCTTAGTTTACCCAAGGATCTGATGGGTCTTGTATCAGAAGGAGAGTTGTAGACGATATTGTGGATACCTTTGTGACTGGAGTGGTGGAAACTTTCACTACTCAAAAGACAGTATCGCCCAGACAATTAGAGTATCGCTTGATCACATGGACACTATTGTTGTGACACTTGGAGTACTGCCTAGATACTTGGAGAATTGTCTTGACACTTTAGGCATTGCCTCGACACTTTAGGCATTGCCTCGACACTAAATTATAGAAAAAAAGGATTTCTAATGAGTACAATCGCTTTTGATACATGAAGAGAGGCTACAGTGTTTCCACTGCAAATTTAAGGTCCAAAGTGTGAATGGCACACTATGACCAGTTGGACAAAAAAATGTTTGACGGTGTTTTGATTTACAAGCACCTTATCAAGGGCCTTCAGCACTCAAAGCTGCGAACCATTGAAGTCAGAGAATCCATTTTACAACCGCTTCCACACTATACGATTGGAACCAACAAAGCCCTAGGGATGGATGGAATGCGAAGCGTGGCCTCAGGAATGCCAAGCAAATCCATGTCCAAAAACAAAGCCAACGCGGCTCCTTGTCAGCTCCATTGTGGAATCCAAAACAGGCGCAACGCACAGCCCTCGGACAGCCACTTGGACGCGGATGGATTTCCGAGAGGTAGACCGCGGCACAAGGCCAGGGTTGAGGTCTTTGCGGGGAGGACACCGGAGGCTATTTATAGAAGCGCAGGAGATGCGCCCCCTATTCCCAAACCCATGATTCAAAGAACAGGAAAGAGAGAAGCGGCGAGTGCAGCCGCAAAGGCAACGAACAATCGGGCTGTAGGTGCAGGTCGCAAGGCCGCAGTCCCGAATAATGTGAAGAAGCTTGCCATAAGAAGCGTGCTGTCAGAAGCGTGCCATAAGAAGAAGTCCCACCGCTTAGGCAAAAAAAAAAAACACACCTTTCCTGTACTTTTTCGTGTCGTTGTTCGTTTTTGGACCGACGCAGGGCCCGCGATGTGTGCATGCTGCGCAGTGTTGTTTGCAGAACGTGCGGCGAACGCAGGTGCGGGGCAACCCCTTGCACCACCATCTGCGAGCCGCTTAGCCCGATTCGCAACCTATTGGGCCCCAATAGACTGATCATTCCTCTCGTCACTGTGCTCCATGTTCTGAAGAGACAGTGTGATTTCTTTTAGATGTTCACTTTCGATTTCGCTGGCAAGAAAAAGCGTGCATTAAGGAAAAGCGCAATTCGTCTGGACTCATCGTAAATGTACCGCGCCAGTTTTGGGGAATATCTGTACCGCTCATCCACACGGTATCTCGCACGGCTTCGGGGTGCGCGGCTGTGTGGCTGTGGCATGCGTCGAGGCTGAGCTTTTGTGCCTCACCTTCATGCATCGAAGCTGTGGTGATGAGCGAGCAGTTTGTTGTGAAGGCTTCTTGGACAATGATCTTCACCGAAAATCACTGGCCCTTCGCCTGGGGACACCCCGACCGTCAGCATGCTCGCCTCTGAATCCTGTTCAATGGCGCGCATCTCTCGCGCGTGGCGCGGGGCACTCTACACCTGCCGTCCTCTGCCACATGGTTCTCCGGAGGCGTGACCTTCCAAATGACCACGCTCAACGTTGGGCCCCCTGGCTAGAACTTGTCGAATGGCCTGGAGCGTCGCTCGCGTATCAATTTTCGGGCATTCGCTTTCACTGGTCGCATCACACCTGCGCCCGTGGTACATGTAGCCGCGCGTCAAACAATCCACTGCATCAAATGTTCTGCCTGGCGAGCTCTGGGCTCGACCTATTGCCTGTTCTTTGATGGCAGGCTATATGCTGGATGCCTTCTGCTTTTAAACTCCACAAACTGCGGGGCTTTTTTTGGGGCTTTCCAATTTTCGGGTTGATCTTCTTCAGTCTTGAGTCCTTCCGCCTTGTTGCTCCGCCACCAGTCTTCTTACCCGGTCTTCAGCTCCCTTCGGCTGTATTTCGATCTACAGCTCGACTCGTCCACTGCACCAATGGTCGGCCCCAAATGGCTCCGCCCTATCAGCCCCAGCCTCATAGCCTGGCTTTTTGATGGCGTCTTGGGCACCTGGGTCGCCAACCCACTTGTCTCGTGCACACTCATGTCCTCATTGGGTATATACTCCATGGTGCTCCTGTTACAAATGTACGCCTTGCATGGCTCACAGGTGTTCATTGAAGAGCCCAGTCGGCTTGGGTCCGAGATCTGCGTGCAATTGTTGAATGTCGTCGTAGTGTGGAGGTTTCCCAGCCGCTCCGCCAAAGGCTTGTTGGTGCAGTCCAATCTTGCGTTGGAGGCCCTTCTCTTTGCCACGTCCAACGTCATTGCGGTGTTGATGATGCGGGACGCCTACTACTTGCCGCCGTCGGACGGAATGCTCATTTTTCGCATTGTCATATGGGGTTTACTCATTTGTCCCTATGCAATTCTCCTTGCGGACGTGTTTGAAATCGCATATCGGTGGTGTAAGAAGGAAACGCCGGGTTTACCCTCGTTCCGTCGCAAAACGCCGCCGTTGCCTTACCCTCTGAACGAAAAGCCGCTGTCGCCTTACCTTCCGAGCGAAAAACTGGCTCTCACTTACCACCTGGCCGAAACGCCGGGCTTGGCGTTAAGGTCACTGCTCGTGGACTCGTTGGTAGAATCGGTTTCGGTTTCCATGGTGGACCCTGCTGTGGAAGCAATGGCGGATTCTCGGGAAACGCCCTTGCTGAAACCGGCTAGGTTGACCAAGTTGTTGGTGGAGACAAATAACGCGTTCTTGGCGGCGTTTATAGCCCAATCGTTTGCTCACACCCATACCAACATGCCCTTTCTCGATCTGCAGCTCTTAAACACCATTTTCGCAATGTGCACGTACATTTTCAAACTCCACATCGTGCACATGTTGTGGCTCTACGAAACAGTTGTGGTGATATTTGAGATTGAGAACTTGGTGGCATACTCGGAGTTGTACGAGCCCATGAGCCTTGGTCGCGCCAACTCGTGGTATGCGAAGGTGAGGCATTACGATGCTGTGGTCATGACCTCTTGGATCGTGTTCATTGTCTTGTATGATATGGCGCTCATGGGCTTGAGCATTCGGAACAAATAGTTTCTCAGTCACCGCAGTCTCATCATCATGTCTCAACCACGAGCAACCCGCCTCATCAACGGTGCTTCATCAACGGTGCTTCATCAGCGGTGCTTCATTCCACGATGGAGATGTAGTAAAATACCATCCTTCGTCAGTGTGTAGTCTATACAACAAAAGACTCCTTGGAAGAAATAAATACCCTGACTGGTACAGGACACGTTGTCCGTTGAGCCACCAGGCTCTGGGGTGGCGCGTCCACCTCAGTTAGTAGTCCGCGTAAGCTTTGTCCCACGCCACCCCTATGGCTTGATTTTGACCCGTCCTTTCCCCCATGTCTTGTAGCTCCGATAATTGTTGTGACGCCAACCCCGGCTCCTCACAAAGACCCATTCTCGTTTTGAGTGCACGCACATAAAGCATGCTCTCGTACGCATCTAGTGCTTCAAGATAATCATTCTCAGCCAGTATTAGTTCGTCTTCAAAGTCCAGATCTTGTGCTGGTCGCTTTAAAGATGCTTTGTTTAGCTCATCTTCCGCAGCAGTGTCTGCGTCATCAAAATCTTGGGGATCCTGGTAGGCAAACGAATCGAGCGGCTCGTAGTCTTTGACCTGCCTCTCAAAGAAGTAGTTTTCTGCCTTGGGGGGATAGAGCGAGACTTGAGTGACGGTCGCGGGTCGTAGAGACCTCAAGACGTTTTGCCAGTAATGGTCAAGGATGGCGGTTTTGCCGTCTCGGTATCTTGACATGAACCCGGCCACGGGCGTCTGGTACATGTTGAGCCTCTCTGCGGCAGACCAGACCTCGTATCTGCGTACGTTTCTGTGAGCATCTTTGTGCTGCGCCCCGACTAGCTCATGGTGAGTCTTTTTCTTAGCATTTTTCTGAGTCTGAGTCTGAATGCTTGAAGCAGTCAGGGTCTCGGCCAGGGTGTTCGCCTCCAGGATATTTCCGTCTGCCGCTGTCTTGGCCACGCGCATGGTCTTGTTTGAGTTGGCTAGGGCCTCTGTAACAGGCCCAAACCGTGACTTGAACGGTAGTTGCGACTCAGCTTGTAGTTCCGATTCGGGGGCGGACTCTGTCTCGGATGCTGACTCCACCGGGTCATCAGACTCCGCCGGATCCTTAGACTTCACCGGGACCTTAGACATCACAGGGTCATCCGACTCCACAGGATCCGAATCTACAGATTCGTCCGACTCCGCATGGTCCTCTGGCTCCAGAGGGTCCTCTAACCCCACCGGATCCTCAGACCGCGTCAGATCCCCAGACTGCACCGGATCCCCAGACTCCACATCAGTCCCCGCCCCAGGTGCTAGGTAGGTGTCCGTGCAGGGCCCCTTCCCTAGAATCACCTCCGCTATGAGCTCCCTCGTCTTGAGACGAATGTACTCCTCCAAAAAAACCATGCTTTCAAAGGTAAGTTTGGTCGCCTTTTTGCCGCACAATGTGGGCACCACCGTATTGGCCCGGTAGAGTCGGCCTAGGGCCTTGGCCCCCTCGTTATTGACCAACAAGTCGCTGGAGTGGGTGATTTGCTTGAACTCTTTCTCCCGGTGCAGTGCAAGGTGGCTCAGATCCACTTGCGCCTGCTCCGCCGCAATCACACTCTGGAGCTCTTCGAACTGGTCCCATGCATCGTCCATTTCCTTAGCTATGGGGAGGCAGGAGTAAGGCACGCCTCTTTGTGCGTACAGCAACACCACCGGGGCCTCACGGCCGTCCTCAGTAGTTGCCCAGAGCCGGCGCCGGCGCTTGTGTAGCAGCAAATCTTTCTTTAAGAGCGAGTAGTAGGCGGTAACTTCGAACGTGCTCTTTCGAGGGAGGTGTTGAGCTATGTCTTCCACCCGATGGATGGAGTATCTCGCGAGGCAATTGAAGAAGCGGTTCTTCTCTTCCGACGTCCAGAAGGTGCCCGGAAGCGCCTGGTACTCTGGGTTTTCGAGACAGAACTGGCGCTCCCGCTGCAGCAAGCTCTGACCATCCCGGCTTGTGTACACCGCTTTAGGAATGTAGTAGGCCCTGGAACTGGAGACCTTGCTGGCCTGGAGCCGAGCGTGGCGAACCTGATGGCGCGCGGCCTTGCACTGGGAGTCGAGTGGATCGTGGTGGTCTGGCGAAAAGTGGTCGCTGACATGCTGGTTGAAGAGCCCGATGTAGTGGGGATTTCCTGCGTAGGCTTTTTTTTTCCTTGGTGCAGGGTTTGCTGAATTGCGTGGCCCGGGGGCGTTGGACGCCGTCTCCATACTAGTTGATATGAGAAGCTGCGCGCCACCTCACCTCATCGCCTCATCGCCTCATTGCCTCATCGCCTCATCCATCGCCTCATGCACCCTCACTACATTACATCACACTACACTAAACTAGGTCAGCGTTTCAATTGACCATGCTAATGTTTTAAAGACAAAGAAACCCTTGGCCGTGGATATTGGAGGCCGCCCGGGTGAAGAGGCTGTATGAGGCCCATGGCTCGGCCTCTTTACTAGCTCCTAGATCTCTCATAGCCATGTGACCTTCCTAGGAGCTCTGCAAAAATGCATGGCACGGTTCGATTCGGCTCGGCCCGCAGACACGGCACGCCCAGTCAGAATTGCTCTATCTCCAGGGTCTCAGGTTCCGATCTTAATAACTTGCGTTTCACCGTAGACAACCTGGCTTTACCCATTCTACCTGTGATGCGACACCAGTTGAAAAGACAGAGACTTCCCGGGTTTTTTTTAGATTTCAATCTGATACTATGCGCTCTATTGATTAATTGAGGAATGGACTATAGTGCCTATGTAGTACTTGTGCAGGTAGTATAGGTGGGTATGTGAATATCCGAGAGTGGAAAAAACATCCTCCTATCCTATAGAACAGTATGAGCCATGCATGTTGGGTAGGGTGGTGAATTTTATTTTCTTGACTTTCCTCCAAAGAACAGAGGGAACCTTCGCTTAGATTTGTGAGTGAGCCTTCGGTAAGACCATAGGGACTCATCCGCGTCATGGTAAATCCCTCGCTTTGGACAGCAGAGGGTTTTTGTCCGACAAAACACGTAAGTCACGTTTGTAATTTCTTAATACTATGCCTTGTGTCGTTTTGGTCGGATAATTAGTGGTATTAGGTAATTGGATTGGTTCTGGTCGCATTTAGCATAGTGTAGTGTGGGATATATGGTTGTAAGCCTGTATTAAATTGTTGGTTTTAGCATAGAGTGGGATTTGGTTAACTAGTAGGCTTTCAAAGAACGTAGGTTTTTAGTGCCGAGAGTAGTACAATGTATAAATAAGAGTACAGAGGTACAGATATTATTACAGTGGTACAGATACTAGTACAGAGGTACAGATACTAGTACAGAGGTACAGATACTAGTACAGAGGTAGAGAACGTGTTCTAGTGGTGTACGCTAGTTTCCATTAACTGAAGCAGCATAAAGAAGAAGAATCCTATGATAAGCCCTCGCAGTATTGAAAAGCTGTCACGGCCGTGCTGACTACCTCGACTGAGCTTTGCGCCAGACGCTAGGGTCTGCAGCGCTCCCGCTTCAAAAGTGTGGTTACCGCCTCAAAGATCCCCAGCCAAGTTAACAGAAAGGGAGACTTTCTTCAAATTTTAGTGTAGTATATTTGGATGCAGTGATGGTTTAGATGGTGATGATAGACAGTAAGTGTAGTTGATTTCAAAACCACAAATTCTGGGGAAAAGATGGATTCGTTGATGTTCGCCAAAGCATTTCGAAACACCCCCAAATAACAGTAAAGCTGGAAAGACTGCACCACATTATTCGGCTCTAACCACGCAGGTGAATTTTGCACCCGTAGAACGTGTGCCATCATGATGGTTCAGATATTTAAGACGGTAAAGTAGACTATGTCTCTTATTTGAAAAGGCGAAATACGGAATTGTATTATTGGTGGGGCCGACGCTCATGGAGCACTACACTTATCTCAAATAAAGGAGGCAAAACGGTACTTGTGAGGAGTGCTTGAGGATGGGAGTCTCCCCATGTATTTAGTATAGTTGCGTACTAGACAAAATATCAATTACCTTGCCACATCAGTCTTCAACATGGCTATATTCATGCCCACACCCGCCTAGTCACCAAGCAAACACACATTCTATTCTGTCGAAAACATCAGTCACGGCTAGTACTCGGAGAAGTTTGAGAACAGATTCATTGCAAGCAAGTCTCCCCAAACCCCCGCTATGGAAAACCGTATATTACATTGCGGGTCAGCCAGACTGGGTCTGCCGGGTGGCTGTCAGATCCACTACATTTAGTGCTTAAAGAATCGGACATAGATGTGGAAAAGGATTTCCATTGGATGTGGCCCTTTTTGCCGAGGCGATACGTCGCAAAGTAAGGGCATCGATAGATTCAAGGGCAATAACAGACCGGGGCCCAGTCAAACCCAAATCTACCAGACCATTATCTCGAGCACGAAGTAAAGCAACAAGTAATATATGCAGTGTAGTCTAGTTCGGCGTACTTGAATAGAATAGGCCAAAACCATATATGCCATACTCAGTCTAGACAGTGCAATCAGTCTCAGCACTGCAAGTAATTTAGCTGGTAAGGAGTCCGGGGTCGCAGTGGGCATGGGTGCAAATTCACGCACCGGGCGCGACCAGACAGATGCACCACCCCGATAAAGAGGCGCCACTGCTTGGCCCGTTGTTTCCTCCCCACGAACTTTAACAGAGGCCTTGCGGCAGTCCGCATGTTGTAAGGCAATTTCGGGCTTAGGGGCCAAGGGCTGGATTGTCGCATATGGTGCCGGTTTGGGAATTCGGCATATCTGCGTCCACTGTGACCCAGCGAGGACGTGCGCCCCACTGGTGCGTACTAGGGGTGCGACGTGCGGCAGAATGGCCAAAAACATCCTTTTGCGGGGTCTCTGCCACAGCAAAGTCTCATCGCCGAGGGGTCTCCAGACCGGGGGCCGCTTACCGGTAATGGCCCTCCGAAGCGCCACGGAAGGTCTTGGTAGTAAGGGGCACAATCTTTGCGTGATTTCTAATAGCGTTCTAGCTTTGGGATTCTTCAACAGTTCCCGGAGCACGTGACATGACGAGGGGATCTACCACTTTTAATCATCGCTCCCCACTCTACCATGACTCTGACCGATGACTCTGACCGATGACTCTGACCGATGACTCTGACCGATGACTCTGACCAATGACTCTGACCAATGACTTTCTACCCATGGCTTTTTACTCATGACTCTGTTACTGCTGTCAGATGCCCCTTTACGTACTGCACTTAAGGCAAACGGGGACAGAGTGTCAAAACTGGCCCATTGCTTCCTGAGACCATGATTAAAAATTGGCAACTACCCATTATTCCATCACAGTAGTTGATTTTTAGTACGAACAGGGCTAAGGGCAAGATGCATTCGTTGATAAGGGCATTATCCGAAGGTATAGGAACAAGACTGCGCATAGTGTCATGCGTGAGATAGAGTGCTAATCGGGGCATTCTTGCCCAAAGCGGCGTTAAGGTCACCTCCGAAAGCTACCCCTGGTGGCCCCAAGTCTAAGCCTTGAAGATGTGCTAGCGTCTCACATTCTATTGCCTGGCACCCATGGCTGACTGTTTTTCAACCAGCGCGCTATAATGCTTCTTATCAAGACAGAATGACCGAATCGAGAAGGCAACGGCTCAAACCACGATTTCAATATGAAATAGCCCACAACTTGCGCGAATTGTTCCTGTCATTTTTATTTACCAGGTGACATAGAAACCAGTTCACTCGCTCGGTTTGACTTTTGATGTGTTCTGCCAAAGCCGCGAATGTGGTGCAAGGCCATCCTCCAGGGTCAAAATTCCAGGATCAAATTTCCAGGATACTGGCTGCCAAGAGAAAGAAGGAAAAGTAGGAAAAATGGGGGTCAAACAGCCTCCTGGAAAGGTAAAAAAAACAGAAAGTTGCCGGGTTTGAAAAGGGTACGAAGACCCGCCATGGGTAGTGCGGTCCTCATGGGTGCACATTCGACAAAGGCGGACTCGCCCCTAACCCGCATGAACCGAGGTCTACATCACCCCGATAGCTTATTTTCGAGGCATGGGTGGAACCCAAAGCAGCCTTGAGGTGAGGTGCCATTGGCAAGACGACGCCGGGTGGGGCCATGGCATAAGGTACCGAATGCGCTGTGGCGTGGACTTGGCCAGCTTGCGTATATACTTCGAGATGATTGCCTTATTATACACATCATCAACGAATAAATTTTTCCATACCACTCGTGGTACTAAAGAATCTGGCAATGGAGGGAAAGTGGTAAAATCGAAGAAAGAAATACGCATGTAAGAGTCCTAGCGCCCTATAAATGTAAGAGTCCTAGCGCCCTATAAATATAAGGACAGAATTAACTATAACAGTAGGTAAAAGGTTTGAAAACAGCGGAGGCGGAAACATCATGCCATTGGTTTGAATCTGTAAAGGGAGAAGAGATGGGATGAGAACTTCGGGTTAACATCGCTAATGTGTTTGAGCCACTTTGCCGAGCCAGCTTATTTCTTTCAAAAAAGACTGTGTTCCCAATACATACTGCTATTGCCCCAAATCACCCATTTAATTTCCATGCTGATTTTTCCTGCCCGCTTTGGAGTAACCAGTTTTTGTCTAAGGTGCGCATTCTGTCTTCAAAAGACAAGAAATGAAAAACTTTGTAGACACGGGCATAAACCGGGCTTCTGTAAACTAGAGAATGTCAAGGCCCATACTACATTTGGCTTCTTGGAAGTACAGTTATAGACCGGACGAAACACCACACCGTTTATTTTAGAGGAGCGATCGAGGAGAGTAGAGAAGATGGGCCACGACGGGACGCGACGCGGCGAGACAGGACACGGCACCACACGAAATCGTCCAATGACTTACAGAGCAAGGAACCGGAATACCGAATTCCCACAAAGAATGTCCTACACCGAACTTTCCCAAGAAATAGGCAATCTTGTTCTTGTCTTGAAGAGTGACCGCTTGGGATTGGCGCGGTGAAAAGAGTGAGGGTGCTTTAGTGAAGGTGGCCAAGAAGCTTATTGAATGAGTCAGACATGAGAAGCCCGCCTCCGTGCATTTTGTGATGCTTCTAGAGGGGCAACCTCTGTACTTCAGTGGGTAGCGGACAGGAGGTTGAAGGGTGGAGGCGAAGAGGCAAAGAGAGGCGTAGAGTGAAGTGTAGAGTGTAGGTGGTTCTAGAGGTCCCCCGGGTTGGATGTAGATGGATCGACAACATTGATGGTGATAGTCGTTTTTTAGCCAGGCTGACCCATGATTGGCCATCCCAGTCAATTGATATGCACTTGTTGGCCATCCCGGTCAATTGATATGCACTAGTTGGCCATAGCTGCGCCAGAATATGGCATACTGCGGTGCTCTATGGCCCGGCACCAGCATCACTTGCTTTGACCTACACAGACCAGGCCGTGTATCCTAGACACCCATAGCACAGCACAGAATGTAGCGCATCATAAAGGTCACAGTAGTCTTTGCGGAGATTGTGGAGATCATTGCGGAGACCATTGCGGAGATCATTAGGAGCGTCGTGATGATCTTTGCGAAGAAGCTCGTATTTTGTCGGCCCCGGCCGCGAGGATCACCGTGGCGATCAAGGGCACAGCAACAACAATTCCCATCTCATGGCGTCTAGCATGAGCGCGTGCACCAGCGCGGATCACAAGCCCACACTTGCAGCCTTACCCTTTTGGGCGGGTCCCGGCGCTAGAAGATGGCTCAAGCCATGTCGCATCAATGCCTTCATTTTCGCGTGACAATGTGGAACACGAACGTGCGCCTCGGATGCTGCCAGTGGTCTGGGGAGAATCCCATGGAATTGGTTAGGCGATTAGTCAATCATTCAACACTGGAAGGACTCGATAAAACCGGTAGAGGGCGGCGGAAGGCGGCAAAAGAACCCAAGTATTCGTTTTCGCTTTAAATAGCGTTGGCCTCGAGGATTTATCCGGCTCGCCCAGCCAATGCACTCAGGCCACCAACGTGGACCGCGCGAGGCATTGGCAGATGCGCTCCAGAGCTGAAATGAGATATACCTTCCTCACAAGCTTCACGCTGGGACTCGTCCTTTTTTCAAACTAGTAGCCTTAAGCAAGAATGCTCGACAGCATCTTGTGACTCATCAGTTTCACGGCGCTTGGGATGATAAAGCATTTTAGCAGGCCACCACAATAGTGCACCAGAGCCTAGACAACAAGAGCCGTTTTGAGGGGGCGGGTTGATGGCTGGTCACGGCGGTCGAACATGGGTTATGGGCGGCCAGGTGTTATAGAGGCTCCTCGTCGATATCCTCCCACTCGTCATCAGGAATGCATTCACTCTCGTTCGCATCGTTCAGAGAGAGATTCAGGAATATTTGGGGCATGAATGGCTTGGGCACCTCGGCGGCTTCCTCACTCCCAAATACCTCCACATACTCCTCCGGCACAAGCCCGTTTTCGCCGGTCACGGGATTCTCTGCCACCAACCAGCCCTGGCCATTGCGGTACGAGATCCATATGATCTGGCCCTCTTTCAATTCGACCTCATTGTCATTTTCTGGCTTGAAGTCGAAAAGCGCAACGGCCCGCAGGTTAATCTCGTCCAGCAGCGGCGACTGGTCCGGAAAGTCGTAATCGGATGACAAAGATGACCGGGCGCTGGTCGGGTAGTTGCCTAGTCTCAAGGGGTGATCTTCTAGGTAAGCAAAGTCAATGATTGTGGTGTTGGGCGCACAGAGTCCTTTGGGGGGGTCCATCATCTCGAGGCGGTCCACGCAAAGTTGGAGCGCGGGCGATGGAGAGTGGTCGTTCAGTGCAGCAATCGTACTGACCCAATCGTGTCGCTCGGTGTCGGTGGAGCCAACAATGGTATATGGCGGTGCAGCGGGATGTGGTTGGAAGGCGCGGCCAAAAGACCGTGACACCGTGCCGCATGCACACGGCGAGCGCACTTGGCATGTTTTGGGTCGCGCACGATGAAAATTCATCGCCTTCTCCCTCTCGTGCCTGCCGCCATGGACTATCAAGACGAACAGCAACAGGAGATCGAGGTGCTCCGGTCCATTTATCCCGATGAGCTCAATGTGTTGTCTGACAGCCACTTTACCCTCTATACAAGGCTAGACACTGCTTCCGACAAACCGCATGCTTTACTTCTAGACGTGCGGTACCCGGCGTGCTACCCTGAGGAGACGCCCAAGCTCGACCTCGAAGTGGTAGACATGGAGGACGAGGTGCAGGTGGGTCTGGACGACGAAGAGGACGACGCAAAGTATGTCAGCTTGGCCGAGTCCATTGGTTTCGACAAGCCCGACTTGGCGTCGCTCTTGCGCAAGCTCAACGACGAGGCCGCCGTCAACGCCGGTATGCCGTCTGTGTTCTCGTTGGCGTCGATGCTTAAGGAAGAGGCCGAGCTTCTTTTCCAAACCAAGCTTGACGCAGCACAAAAGGCTTACGACGACCAACTCTTGGCCAAGGAGCAGGAGGAGCAGCAGAAGTTCCACGGCACCAAGGTGACGCCCGAATCGTTCAAGGCCTGGAGGAAGGCGTTTCGCGAGGAAATGCAGATCGACCAAAAGGACAAGGAGAGATTTGCCAAGATGCACAACGGCAAGATGACTGGCCGCGAAATCTTCGAGAGTGGCTTAGCTGGCGATGTGGAGGACGACATGGCCGAGCTTCAAGAGGCTGCCAGCAAGTTGGAGATGGAGTGACGAGCACGCCCTCGGTGCCGTCAAGCGGTGGGAGCTTGTCATTACATGAGTGGTCTTGAGTTGTCATTTGCCCCATTTGCCGCCTTTAGAGTAGTGTTTATTACTGACAAGCCTCTCCCAAAGCTGCCTTGGTGAGAACCCCACGCGGTAAAGGTTTAGTCGTCCAAAACGGATATCCACTCCCACACCTTCATCACCTCTCCATGCACCTCAATCAATTGATGGCTGACGTTCGTGTTGCGGTCAACCTTGCGGCTCACAGCTTGCCAGAGCCTCATCTTCCGGGAGAGGTTGTTCTCCGTGTTCAAGATCAAATCGCGGAGGTGGATGGACCCAATGTACGCTGGCACGTTGCCCGAGGCGTGGCTAACCTTAGCCTGTTTCTGGAGCCTGCGGAGCACCTCCGCGTAGAGTGTGTCCACTTTTTGCGCCTGCAAGCTGAAAGCTTTATACCTATAGTAAGCAACCAAACCAAGCAATAGCACCACCACCACGATGGCCAAGAATCTCTTGAAACGCACCACAATCCCAAACAAAGTGTTCAGCATCATGCACTTGAAACTGACGTTCGATAGGGCTGTTGATCGAAGAACCTTGACCGTGGAGTTCTGCGCCGGAGCAGTGTGGTTAGTGTTAGGTTCGGGACCAACGTGATCACCTGGGAGTCCGACCTGAATGGTTAGTAAATGTTTTTGCGGGGACGCCTCGGGGGACGCGTTGGAGGCCTTTGCGTCCAAAGGAGTAACTTGCCTTACAATTATCTCTGCTTCTTTCTCGAGCTCTGAAATGGACCGCTGCCACAAGTCCTCGAATTCCTCCTCGGTGATATAGGGCGCCTTCATCAGAAGCAAGAGGCTGTGGAGATCATCAACGCTGATTCCGGCGTCGAAGTCGCTTTCAGGGGCACGGCCGCAGTCTTTGTTTGCGTTTCTGGCTCGGAGCAAGTCAAGGGCCACGTCAATCATGATTTCGATTTTCTCTGCTTTCTTTGTATCTGGCACACAATATTGCGCCTGGGGGTTGATGCCGGGGTAAATCTTGTAGTACCACGGCGTGTGACGGTAAAAATCGTCGTAACACGCCATCTCAAGCTTGGCAAAACACCGTGCGTGCTGGGGACATTCCACACACTGGGGCTTGAAGTTGGAGTCAAGATACTCGCCGAGCACCACCAAGAAACGCGGGGTATCATGAGAGGGAGGAATGGTGGTTTTGTCGATCTCATTCCCACAGTATCCCACATAGAAGCTTTGTTCTCGGTACCAGTAGGCGAAAAGAGAGAAGCCCACCAAGCCGAGCCAAACCACGAGGTATAAGAAGAAGCGGAAGAGCAGTGGCCAACCACGGCCCTTTTCAACTTTGATATGGTCGCCGCGGGAAGGTGTGGGGGCCTTCTCAATGGATTGCAAGGTCAAGTCGGCGGAATCGGCGTCGGCATCCAATTCTGAGCTGGCGTCAGAGTTGTTGTAAAACTCCGTGGGCGCAGGGCGGGCTCGCTTTTCGGGAACGTCCTCTTCGGAAAGCTCGTCGCCGCGGTGGTCCAAGAGAGACTCTGAGATGATGATGGGTCTTCTTGGGGTGATTGCTCTGGCCGACCGCGGCTTGGGTTTTATGCGCTTGGGGTCGATGTTGAAGAGCTTGGCGAGCTCCACGTTTTTGGATTCCGGCGCCTGGCTTGGCGCATGGGTCGCTTTCAACTTCAAAAGAGCACTGTCGAACTCGCTGGAGTCGCCGGAGTCCAGAGCCAGTATTTCGATCTCCGATCTCTGTGACCGGGGTGCGGCCACAGATGGCGCTTGCCTTTTGGCCTCCTGCGACTTTTCTTCACTAGCTTTGTCCGCTTGCTCCTCCGCATTGAATGTACCCACTCGCTTCTCTGCATTGAATGTACCCACTTGCTCCTCTGCACTTGATGTGTCTTCACGTGTACTTGCCGCCTCCGGATCCCCTCCTAGTCCACGAACCGCTGGTAACGTTGAAGCGCTCTCTGCAGGAGAACCAGACCCCCCGGCCAGTGGCGGCTCAGAGCCCTGGCGGTGGCCGGCCCACCCATCTGGCAGATCTGCCTTGGTCTTGGCGGTTCTGAGCCTCTTCACGTTCGGAGAGAGATCCTCCAACTCAGAGCCGCTGTCGATCTCAAACATGGTTCCTTTTGATGGAGTTTCCGACGCCTTAGTATCGGATTCGCCGAGCGTGGACTTTCTCTTCTTGGACCCGGGCTCTCTTGGGCTATGCTTGTTCGTAGTGGCCGCCAGAAGCTTCAGTCCCAAACCGGGCTCTAATTCGCCCCCGGCTCTCGCCTCTGCTTTCGTTCCCAACGCTCCAGGCTCCAAGCCTGACCGCGGCTTGGTCTCTGGCTTGCCCGCTTCAGCCTTGACGAGTTCCGAATCTCGTGACCCCAGCGTATTCGCAATAGCCGAGTGCTCTGCGGTGACTTTGCTTTTCTTTGTCTTCTTCTTCTTCTTCTCTGGCTTTAAAACTTTGCCAGAAACCTGGGTAGTTCCGTCGAATGGGCTCGTTTCACGTAAGGCGCTCTCGGCCCATTCGGGGCCCTTGATGGAACCATTCGAAATGGAAGCGTTCGTTTCCAGGTCCTCCCGCCCGAGCACGTGTTTCTTGTATAAACGGATCAACTTGGGTTTACGAACATCGGCGGGATACTCCACCTTGTACTTGTCCAAAAGCAGTTTAATTTGCGCTGTAGTCAACGCATGCGGATCCAAGCCTGCGGTTAGTAAATACTGAAAGAAGAGGGGCTAGTGCTACGTACCGCCGGAGTTGTGGTCCGTGTCCATGCAGAGTGATATGGGAACTACGGGTTGTTCGCTTATGGTAGCGCGTGCGGGCATACAATGCGGGTACTGCATACAAAGGGGCATACCAGGCTCCAGGTCAAGCCTTGTATAAACTGGTGCCACGTAGTGCCGCCAATGGCGGTTAAGACCCGGGGGAAGTTTGGAGGCCCGATCGCTGGGCTTAGAAGCTTGCTCATTGGGCTTCGAGGCTCACCATCTAAATGCACTTGTCATTGTAGTCAGAGAGTGGGATTAATATGGCTGAGTATCGTTGCTAATTGATTCGTCTAGGTACATCAAAGTATTGTCTGAGTCTTAAGCCGCAAACTGGGCAAATAGCTGAGCGCTGGGCTGAATAGCTGGAGAGTGCGCTGAATAGCTGGAAGGCGCTGAATAGCTGGAAGGCGCTGAATAGCTGGAAGGCGCTGAATAACTGGAGACTGGGCTAAGCGACTGGCGAATGGGCCGTAGAACAGATAAACCAAAAATCTCGCTTTCACAGACCACAGCCCAGACACGTATGGCAGGCCATCTCCATTCTCGAAAAATTGGCAAAGGTGCCGGGCAGCTTACAAACAGCCTCCCAAGTAAGAATAATTCTGTTCAATCATCAGGAGCAGCCTAGCGTCCTCCTTGGAGAGGCCAGTTCTCTCTTCGGCTCCGTAAACAGTCAACACCAAAGGAAGTTCCGTCAATAAGTTTAAGCGTGAATCGCCGTTTATATAGTTGAAGTGCAAGTTGACATTCACGGTCTTGCAGGTTTCCCAGTTCACTTGGTTCAACAAGTTCGTGATGATAGCAATTCTTGCAGGATTGTTGTTATCGCACGAGTTGTCGGCCTTGTAAGTTAGCGACAACTCCTCAAGTTTCTGGTTGGTCAAGTTGCAGAACTTGCACACCTGGTATAAGCATGCCAAATGATTGCTCTCGTCTGATTCGAGTTCATCGACAACCAAGTTCAACTGGCGAAGTTCCATATTGCTCATTTTGACCAAGACGTTTTTCATGTACTCGTAAGATCTCACGGTCAAGCTTAATTTCAGGGTGCTACCCTCGTTGGTCTCCGTTCTTTTGACACCGGCGCCCGTTGAGGCATGCTGCATCATCACACGAGGCAATCCCATTTTAGCGGGGCAAGAGGCTGTTCGGTTGTACGGTAAGTGCTGCCACCAGTGGGGGCGTTTGCTATGCAAAGACCGGCCCAAGTATGGTTGCTGTAGTTGTTTGAGGGGTGAGTTTGAGGGGGGATTCCGATGTCAATAGTTTAAGAAGCTGATGGAGACCTTGTTGCAGAAAATCACAATGGCAATCATAAGATTTGAAGTCAAGAAAATGGTGGACTTGTAGGTTGCGCCAAATGGGGAGCGGGTAGTAGGATAGTGGCGACTCCAGAGATGGCTTATCAGGGGCGGCACACCAGAGCGCATGCGACTTCCGAGAATGGACACAGTCACGTGCGCGCACGTGGGCACACATGATTTGCGCACGTGACTTATCACGGTCAGTTCAAGTCACATGCTCCGCAACACATCTGTTACCTGATAGCACGTGCGCTCATGTATCTTGGATGCTATCCTGCATGCAGTCCCGCGGCGTGAGTTGCCCTCACACCGCGCACCGCGTCTGTGACCACCCGCGCGCCGCTGCACATAAATATCACCCCGCGGCGCATGAAGTGCCACCATTTTGTACTTGTTCATGTACGAGCACAAGGTTGGCCGAAGACTATTATGTTGGGTAAATTTCAACGGCGCAAAGCATCGCGGGAATTTGCCAGGGGCCGGCTTTATTTCATCTCAAAGGGGCAACTGGGGGTGCTGCGCGAATCGGGTCTCCACCTCTCCACCCACAGCCCCCGGGGCTAGTGGAAGTGCGCATTCGAAGCAAGCTAACACCCGGATCGCACTATCCGGAGGCCTGTATACGCGAGATATTAGAGAGACTATAACCGAGAGAAGCATCCGAATAACCCGGGATTTAAACGAGGTGCGTTAACGGCTAAAGTTGCTATCGCACACAAAAGCCCGCGGGTTTATGTGCATGTGCCTGTAGCTATAGATTACTAGAAACGGTGAGGCGCGTAATTGCGGCAACCAGGCAGGAAGGACCGCAAACTCGCTTCGCGAAAAACCTGGTGCGGCATGCACGACAATTATGCGCAGCGCTGAGAGTGTATGTGACATCATGTCCGAGGCCGCTTTACCCAAACAAGCAGGCCTGCATGCCGCAGCAGGTCAAGGAGTCCTTTTGACCAATGCGAAGTGAGCAATCTGCGCGGCAGGCGACGTGTATCGGATGTGTACCCCAGCTAGGACGCAACGGCCATAGTGCATATCCTTCACAGTTTGGCGTGAGGTTACGTTGCATGTTACAGGTAAATCTTTGTTGCAGATTCGTTTGCGATTATGTTACAGACTAGTTTGAAAATTACGATCTGCATCCCCGATGGAAGCCATTAAGTAACATGTGGCAGGACACCTGCGAGGGAGAGGAGCCGAGGGGTGAGTGCATGCTTGGAAGACCGAGTCGGAAGAATGAGTCAGAAAACCGAGACCGAGTCAGAAGACCGAGTCAGAAGACCCGGCACAGGGAAGCACGTAGGAACCAACGCATCAAATTCAGATAGAATTGTATACAAGGAGGCATACACACGACTACAAACGGAAGTCGTCAAGGTAGAGGCAACAGAAGTCGCTGCACGCACAACGCCTGGGCGCTTGCGGGATGCTCCGTGTCAACAGCTACGTAAATGCGAGCGAAGCAACGTGGGAAGACTACCACTTGCACACATTTAAGCCGGCCAAAAATCTTTGGCGAATAACCGAGGCTCTTCTGATACGCGGCCACTGCACGTCAAGCAAGATTCATTTCGGCTAACGAGTACGCCCGAAACAACTTGTCGAGTTAGCATGACCTCGGTCTATACTACGGCCCGGGTGCCACAGTAGAATTAGGCCAGTGAAAAAGGAATCTGAGGAAAAGAAGAACCCCACAAGGGAAGGGTGCCAGCCGAGGGTACCCTCGGCCTACAACCGTGCGTGCGGCGGGTATTTGAATGCAGGACCTTCGGCATCTTCCGGACACTCCGCAAAACTAAAAGGGTGCGGCCGAGGAAGGACCTACATTAAGGGTGGGGATGGAATTAGTCGTGAAGAATACACGGCCAAGGCGAGATATGGACGCGTTACAGCACGGGGTGCGAAATGGGGGACATGAATGACGAGCGCGCGAGATGAGTAGCGCGGCATGCACGATCTGCATGAGCCGCACGCGCCGCAGCACATGCCATGAGCGCGAGCCGCACGCGCGGCAGGAGATGAACAATCTGCAAGCCCTCTACTTACACATATTCGTCATCATGCGCAGCACAGGACGTCATGCGTGACATGCATTTCGCCCGGGGACGGCATACGGTGTAGTTTAAAGTTACCTTTTCCATTTAAAACGGGGCGGAGGGGTGCGGGCTGTGTAGGCGTGCAACAAGTGTCTTTACAAGAAGCAAGTTTACGTGGAGGCACGCGCTAGCGGGTAGCAGGGCTTGGGCGGCGGTTTAGTCCCCAGGGCCGGCCGGACGCCTGTCCCATGCGTGCTGCAGCCATCCGGGCTCATTGTCTCATGCGTGCTGCAGCCATCCGGGCTCATTGTCTCTCCGCGTCAGATCTATGCTTGCAGAACCAGCGCCAATCCGCGATCGCTCCTCATCAACAATGTGTCATTACCGCCACGAAACCCATTGTGAACAGCCATGTGCCAATAAGATGCGGCAAAACTGCAGTGGACCCTCGGGGGGACATAACTCTCGCACACCACTTGGTAGCTTCGAAACCTTGCTGCATACAATGCCTGGCGCCACACTTTTGCCACCCTGAGCGGCCATGACGCATAGCACTAACCTTTTATTATTTTTACATTGTATGGTTTAAACTGCATATTGATGCACTAGAGCTGTACAAGCACAACTCCGCAACAGCAAGATCTGTACAAATGCAGCTGTATCTAGCGCAAGTCCAGGTGTTTCAAGCACCAAAAAAATAGCGCAAGTACAATAGAATCAGAACTGCAGGTCAAATTTTTGGAGTTACACTATGCATGAGTTAGAGCCTCGCAAACACTACATAGTAGACGTCCAAATATAAATAGCTCTCCAAAATCGACCCACAAAGTCACTAGGAGATTACATGACTTAGTCTATATGGAATAGGCTACTAGGTCTTCCTTATGGGTTAGACTCAGTGAGAATGCCACCCAGCATTTAAATGTATGTATGCTTGATGTATATGCGTATTCAAGCACCTAGGTGGCTACAGTCGATCTGAAACACCGAGGCTTGCACAAACAACGGAAAGTGATAAGGGAGAGCCCAGTATTTTAGCCCACCCGTTCCCCCTCAGGAATATACTTTTTTTTATAGCTTACTTTTCAAGTCCCACTTTCAACTGCTTTCTATTGCTGCATGTTCAAACCAAAGCCCCAGACTCACTGCAAAGTGTACTACACTGATGGCTGTTTGGAGGAGTGCCGCCGATAAATCCATTGCCAAATGACCTTGACTTTTTGCTCAGAGAATGAGGCCATGAATACTTGCGGAGACCAGGCCATATCGCCTCTATAAGAAGTTGTTGTGGCATCATGCAGAGATCGAAAGGAGCTTAGAAATGCAGGCCACCGTGGACAATGGACCTCAAACTGGGAGAATTTTACTGGCCACTACCAGGGGGTGCTCATAAGTGTTTAGACCGCTGATACAATAGCACCATACAATGGTCACAGATTGTGGGTGCTTTTGAACACCGGTCTGGATTTTGGGGAGACTTTTATCATTGTGTGTTCCATTTGCTAGTGTGTTGCTAGTGTGTTGCTAGTGTGTTGCTAGTGTGTTGCTAGTGTGTTGCTAGTGTGTTGCTAGTGTGTTGCTAGTGTGTAACTACCGGCCATTCAAAATCCTTGGTGAATCTGGCTATCACCTCTTCATGTGGACTTTCATAAGACAAATGCGTTTTAGGGGCTAGCGCTGAAATCCAACCAAAACGAATGCCGGTTTAAAAAGGCTGGGTTTTATCCTTTGTGTCAGCTGACTTCTTTGTCTGGACTGGCTTGTTGATTTGCACATAGACTGCCAATAATATCTTCGGTGCAAATATTCAATAGCAACCATTGGAATTACAAGCGAAAAGCCGCGTCTCAGCAGAGGAGAGCCCTTCGTTTACCATGTTGCAAATTATAAAGTATTCTTTGCTTCGTGTCGCCAGCGCTAGCAATCAAAAGAGCAGCCAGACGACATCAATTAGTGACAAAATGGGTGTGGTATGGGCGTACACATCAACTGTTTGCAGATTGTTGATTGCAGAGCATCTTGGGGCCCATATCCAGTGTGCATCATAGAGAGTTGGATCATCAAAAGACCAAACGAAGAAGTTCCCAAGAAGTTTACACTTTCCAAGAGTTTACATCACCTACTCTATGTGCGTCGAAGTGGACTCGTCAAGACCTCGAAAGCAGAATGGCTCTAGTGCTAAAGTCGTTGTTTCAGCCGAACTCTCGACCAAAACCAGATCCCGGGCCCATAAACTCGACAAAAATTTTGGTGGTTAAGTATTGCGATGCATATTGAACGCTTACGGCTCCCATGGTCTCTTTTTCGAACCAAAGCTCCCAATTCTAGCCAAGGATCTCTGGGTCACACCTCTCTTCAAGTGAACAAGCAGGACAACTGACAAGAGAAAAACTGATAACAAGATGAGGGCACTGCGAAATAAGTACCGCCCACGCTAAACCAGTCAATTGGTTGTGGTTAGGATACCTCCAATCGTGGGCTCCACCCGCCAAGGAATTCTTTGCATCGTGAAGTCTCCAGAAACCCGAAGTGATTCTCTCGATCAAGCTATTAATTGAACCAGCTCAGAGCTCACAAAGTGTCAATTCCGTTGTCAACCTTCTATATGAGTTTCGCTCTATCTTGGGTGCAACCATAGCGTTGCTTGAGAGGGGAGGGGCAATGGTTATGGACCTTTGGCCGTTCTTGGATTAGGATCGCCCAGCATTATATTATCACTAACTGATGGAGGCTCCATGAGTATTGGCCCGTGCTTTGATGAATTCCCTTTGAAATGTCCACAGAAGCATGAAGGTACCTGGGCGCTGAAGCCAGTGCAAAGTTTGGACTGCCATACACTAGTCTGCTGGCCGTTTTTACTGTGAGCTTCTTTGAGGTATGGAAAGAGAGGCAGAGCATTAGCCAAGGCGTTTGAACACAGACTCAGACTGGCCCCAGAAGGTGCCCTGCACACGGGGCAAAATTTGCATCCATGTGCCAAATTCAGAAATGCACTAATGGTGGGCCCAGTAAAACTATGGACCCTCCTCACTGCCTCCCGAGCTTGTCTTTGCAAGTGGGTGGCTACTTTGCACGAACAGAGTCGTGGTCCTTTTTGGGCAGGCTTGCTGCGGGTGCGGACTGGTACATTTTCCACGAGGCCATCCTATTTGTGCCCTCTGGCCTCGAATCTCCCGGAGGCACAAGCCCGCATTTTTTCTATTTAAAGTGGCGAGCCCCTTATTCTAGGATTCTCCCATGGATGTTTTTTCTGTTGGAATTTGGCGTGAATCTAGCAGTATTCAATGCTTGACAAGAGTTCAGGCTGTTAACCCGAGAAACGAAGCTAGCATCCTTAGAAATCCTAAATCTCTAGGTTCTTGTGGGAATTTGACAGGAGCCAGCCCCACAACTCTTGAAAAATCTGGGGCTGCTAATGCCGATTTGACGATTTGGCAATGTGTCAATATGACTTTGTGCAGTGTGGTGAAGTGACGGTATGACGAGGCTTCACACCAGGAGCTCAAACCAGAGACCAGCCGCTCTCGGACTTTATGCCTAAGCAGTCTAGAGGGCTCCTACGTCATAAGAATGTGGGTATGTGTTCGACCTTTTGACCACAGTCGGACGAGTCCTCGGCTACTCGCATTCCCGTGGAGAGAGGATGCGTTTTAGGGGGGCGGGCCTGAGAAGCACGTTCGACTTCTATGCGGCGCCGAAAACGGGCTCTGCGTTTGTTCAGCCACCAAGGCCATGGCCGCCTCATGGACGGTGGCCCAAACACCAGGGCTCGACCATCGGCTCAAGCCGTCCCCCGAGCTTTTTCGGTTGCCAAGGTCTTGATGTGTTGAATTCTCTACCGTCTCATTGGTCCGGTCTTAGTGATCAAAGCCCGAGGAGTTTCAGCATGATTGGTTTATCTGGGGAGCAACTGGCCAGTGGACAAATGGATTGGCCAGTGGACATAACAAGTTGGCTGGTGGACATACAAGTTGGCCAGTACATCGAAGACTCCTGATGACCGTTCCCAAATAAATGTCCTACTCCAATTTTACTGCGCCTTCACCAGAACCATGCCTATACCCCCACCCCCAAATGCCTAGACCGCTCCGTGGCCACCATACAAATCCACCTCCAGCAGTGTGTCTGGCCTCCAGAAAAGGCTACTCAAGGACCTAGTCGTCCCAGAACTAGACTACAATTTCATATCTCTCGATGAACCGGACCCAGTATTTATGAAATGGCTTTGAACCCAAAGCTCGATGTGATATATATTCTACATTAGCGATTGCACCAGCAAGCGGCCCTTGGGCTTGAGGACTTCCGGATCCTGTGCACGCCTTGTATTGGCAGGCACGAGCTCGTAGCCCAAACAGAGTTTCTTGGAGCGCTCGCAGTTGAAGCAGTGGGGCTTTCTCTCGTCACACTTGATGCGGCGCTTGCGACAAGTCATGCACCCACTCCGGGTACGGCGTTTGGTGACGCGTCTCTTGTTGACCAATGCATTGTTCTGGTCATGGCTGAAGGCGTGGATGTCTGGGCGGGCGTAAGCCAGGGGGAAGGCGGCCCCGTGCACGTGGCTGGACGTGTTGCCTGGATGGAGAGGCTTGCTTGGGGGTAGATGCATGCCGGAATGAAGGGTCATATTGCCAGAATAGAGAGCCATGCTTCCCGGCTGAGAGGCCGTTGCAAACGGTACATTACCGGAATGCACAAACGTTTGCCCTGGCCCACTTGGGTGCACTGGCGCGCTGAGGGGATTGCTGGTTTGCATTTGCGTGTTGACGAGCCCTTTGGTGTGCATTTGTCCGTAGGATTGTTCGTTGATGGGCCCGGTGGATTGCGTGCCCGCATACTGCGGAGGCATGATAGCGTATGACATGCTGCTGAACAACCCATGAGGCGACGTGCCAGCCATGGGTGCGTGGGCGTAGGCGTTGACCGGAACCATCCCAGGCACCTGAGGCTTGATCGCCGAGTTGCCGACATTGGAGTGGCCGGCATTGGAGTGGGAGTCATGCGAGAATGAGGAGGGCCGCGGGCGCGTGGGGGCCTCGGGCGACTCCAGCGGCGGCGGCGGAGTCACGCCTTGGTTGTGAAGGGAGTCTGACGATGTGACGCTGTTATACAGCGGTACACGGTTGAGCTGTTCGGGGCTGCGGTGGCTTGATTCGGCGGTGGGACGCACAATGTTTTGGTTGCGATAGCTGAAGTAGTCGTTGCTGGGCGTCGAGTGCACGGTGTAGCTGCCCTCGTAGCCCTGGGAGGTGTACTCCGACGACCCCCGTCGGCTAGCCACATTGGCCGCCAGCAGCATATAGTCAGCGGGGCGTGTATACTGCTTATGGGAAGAGGAGGCGTCTGGTACGGGTGAAACCTGGTGCACGGTTGAACCGGCGCCACTGGAGCCGTAGGAGCCGCCGTGGTTGGCTGACAAAAGGGGCCCGTTGGGGCGAGACGTTGGCGCGGCGACCGAACTTCGGGGGAAGTGCTTGTTGTAAGGAAAATTATTTTGGTGAGGGCTGGAGCCCAAGGGGGTGAAATGGGTCTCAGGCAGCAGACCCAAGGAGCGGCTGTTCACAGAGGGGATCTGGCTCCCCACCAACAATTCGGACACGGAGGGGAGTTGGGGCATGGACGTGAATGGTGATGTGGTAGGTGGGTATCGGGGACGAGGGGGCGAAGCGATTTGATGGTGCACGGAAAGATCAGGAAAAGAAGCAGTGTTTAGGGCAGCGATCAATGGCTCTTATATGGCAGCGAAGGATCTGTGTCGAGATCATACACCGTGCATAATTTAGCCGACAGCCCTAACCATGCAATATAGGCGGCCAGTATAAGCATGATGATTTCTACCTTATGCCCCTCCCTGCTGGCGGGCATGCCCAATTTTATTCGCACCGCATTTGTAACTCGTTTTTTTTTTTTTTGTGAAGGTGTTCTTTTCTTTTTGGGGATCCTGCACGCGCGCTTTTACTTTTTTCCTTCGTTTTTACTATTTTTTTTTATTATTTTGTTTGATTTACACTTTTTAATTATCTCCAATTATTTACGTTTTTCATTCTTGTTTCACTCAATCCAGCTTTTCGGACCGTTTTTCCCAAAAAGCAATCCCCGGGCCCGGATCTGGTTCCCTTTCTTAGACTAAGCTTTTTTGTTGCCCAGTGGTTTGCCGTTTCAGGGGCCTAGAATGTTCCCAAGGTCTATTTGTGCCCATGTAACATTTGTCCGCTTCGAAGTCTTTGATGTGGAGGTCCCGGTCGCTTGTACTTTTTTTTTTTTTTTGGTTTTGTTTTTCCCCAAGCTACTTGGACAAATATCACCATACGCATTTGTTTCACACGCGTAAAGTCACACACCTGCCGCTAGATTCGATTGCCTCTGTGCATGAATTCTCATAACCACACTTCAAGCAATGTCACCGGCCGCCAGGGTGTTGCTTGTAAGTGACGAGAAGGCGGAGCAGGAATCCGGCGCCCAAAGAGGCCGGTGGCCGTTAATCAATGAATGTAGGAAACGCCAGGTGCGTTTCTCGTTTATGTGGCACGCCGAACGGTATGCAAAAGCGGACCGACACCCTCGACCCAAATTTCTCGCTTTATGCGAGGGGATTTGTGCCAGCGTAGACCCGCGCAGCAACACAATGCAAGGTCGAATACGTCGCGCGCGTTACAGAAAAAAACCCATTGCAATTCCGTTTTCAGCGCTTGTACTTCGAACAGGCGGCATTGTGTTGCCGGGAAACTAAACCCATACGAGCTTGAACAAAGCCCGCTGCAAAAACTCAGGGTGCCTGCACATTGGCAAAGTGTCGGTTGCAGTGAGTGACGGGCTATGCCTGGCTATGACCCGAGGGGGCCTCCACACTAAGGACTTTTCGATGCAAAGGTTTTCCGCGGCCAAGTGCATCCCGGCATGTGGAACGGTGAAAAAGGCGGGCGAAGCTTAGCGGCCCAGCAGCAGCAGTGTCTTGGGCCAGCAGCGTGGCGGCGCACATAACTCAGCTACATGTGGGATCTTGATTGCGAGCTGCACGGGGCTGCAGGATTGTTTTTCAGTGGGATACGGGATTTTGTCGCGCATACAAGCCCGCTGGGGTCGGAGATTCCCGAACGATGTCGCAGTATACTTTACTCGCGGAAATGTAGCCCCGCGCGATGTGCACCAGTGCGGCCCTCACGTGGTGCAGATGAATGTGTGCCTCCAAACCACTCTGCATCAACGTTAATACCTTGACATGCAGGCCGCTGTGCCGCTTCTACACTTTGCTCGGCCACACTTGCGGTCGTACGCTGGCCATGCTTGAGCTTGTTCTGACCCCTATGCGCACCGGGGCTGTAAACCGCTCCCTGTCTTGAACTTTGCCTCTTTCCTTTCTTCTTGCATTCTTTTGAAAGCAAACCCGTTCTCCTCTTCCATCAACCCTACTCTCCCGAACCCCTTACCCGAACCCCTTTCCCGAACCCCTTACCCGAACCCCTTTCCCGAACCCCTTACCCGAACCCCTTTCCCGAACCCCTTTCCCGAACCCCTTTACCGAACCCCTTTCCCATGACCAGTCTTTCTTCAACCCTTACATCTTCGATGACCCATACCCTTTTCTAGTCCAATTTTAATGAGCCATACCTTCCCCAATCCAACCCTTTTCCAAATCCAACCCTTTTATGAACCCATACCCCCCAAAAAAAAAACACCCTACTTTCGAATCTGCTTTGAGATCAAATCCCAACGGCAAACTCACATTCCCAAAAATGATGAGCATGTGCTCCAATCCTCAAGGCCACATTCCAGCTCGGTCCGTGTATCTAAAGTCAGGCTGAGGGATTGATCTCAATGCACACCCTTGGGACTCTTCACTTGCACATAAGGCTCGCGCCGAATCCCCACCCCACAAGAGCTCCCTCCGCTTGCCGTTGCCATTGCAATTAGAGGGTTCTTCGATCAATATCTCTAATCTTGGTTATTCTCGAGGGTTTTCAGGAGTTTTTTGTGAGCAAGTCCCTGCTTGAGGTTTTAATGTTGTGCAGAACTGCACTCGGCTGAGGCTGGGGACGAACAAAAGTCTGTTCGAGCCAAGAATCCATATGTGATACATTTCCATGATCCTGAGAGTCTTGAAGGGGGGTTCTTTTCGTTCCAGTATTCTTTCGATTTCGATGGGCTCTTTGATCGCTTCCTTTCCTCCTTCTTTCCCTCTTTCCTTCCTTCCCTCTTTCCTTCCTTCCCTCTTTCCTTCCTTCCCTCCTTCCTTCCTTCCAGCGTGCAATATTCCAGCAATGATAACCATGTGATGGTTGGCCACTTGGTCTCAGCAGCAAAGTTCAAGCCAGGCGGCACGGGCATCATCGGACAAACAGGACTGCTCCAGTGTCTCGCCAGCTCTCTGATACGAGAAAGTCCAAACTCCTTTCCGAACGGACAATTCGTGGCATGTGGTTCAGAATACCCAAAGTGAAACCTTTTCTTCTCCACAACCGTTTAGCGCCTGTTGCGTACTTCCGAAGAAGATATTTGTTCCCATCTCACGTCTCTAAGTAGGGACGTGGTATTGTGCTCCTCACCGATTCTCAGCAACAAGGCACTTTGATTGATATTTTCTAACACACGCTGTTTTACCAGCCACGAAGCCTGACTTCTACCTCTCAAAGAGTCGACTCAACAATACCCGGTAGTGCGAGCGCAGATCACACCTGCATACAGGCACACTCTGCATACGGTCCTGCACAAGCGCCAGGCACCTCCCTCAACCTTGGCTCTCACTGCCTCACCTTCTTTCCTCCCACACTTTCTACCTCTTACCTCACGTGGCCTTCATGCCGAACTAGCGGTAAACAGTGCCACATTACCTGATTCATAGTGGTCAAACAATGATTGGATATGTCGATGGGGACAATGGCCAGCGCGAAGATGAAATTACAGCCACAGATTTACAGCCCCACACTCCAGGCATACACCCTACGACCTCAGAATTACAGTCGAAAACCTCATACTAAAACCCTCCCTGCTCCGAATCCACTCTCTTTTCCTTGAATTTCGGTTACACAGCGCAAATGCAACCGAGAAAGGCGCCTGAGCCTAATCAGTCTAAACAGGAAAAACAGGGGGCCCTTGGACTGGTATTGACGCTATGGCAATTTAATTCCTTACAAGTTTTCATACCACTGAGTGAATGTTGAAGATGATGCAGACAGAATTCCGTGGGATTATTGACTACCGACCACTATTTGAAAGGGCATGTCAGATTGGCCAACGAATGCATGGTCTGACTTGCCCCTCACATTCACTTGAATTGATCCAGTGGGAAAAGAAGGATTAGTTACGTGGATCCTACAGAAGATCACTTTTTTGCTTCTTGTAGGAAATACCGCAGCAAGTGGCGCGCACCTCGATGCTCATGTCTAGAATGGCTACAATTTGAGTCATGTGTTGGCACCAGCGCGGCCATCAAAGTGGGTTGCCAACGCAAAAACCCACTTTCGTTCAAGTCCACTGCTCAAAGCGACGAGAATGCGCATTCCTTGCTTTAGCCGGTGTGGGTCTCCGGTTGTGGTGGCACATGTTGGGTGACGTTTGCATCCATGGCAAGTGCGACACGGGGCACGTGACGCTGACGTGCATACAAGCGGCTTCACTTTTTGGACACAGTGGATCCCAATCAAAGGTCAAATATTTTAATGATTGGATATGAAAATGGCAAGGAGGTAAGGATAATGAGAGAAAGACTGAAACACTCTTACATACGGACGACTCTGCGCATACATTGCTAGAGTAAAGCTGTCTGGAAGTTGTTCATTTTGTGAGCATGTTCGGGTCTTACGCCTTTGAAGCAACCGGAAGAGAACTTCTGCAACTGAAATAGCTGAAAAAGGCAGGATAAGCTAGAAAAAGGCAGATTAAGGAGAAAACCCTGAAGAGCTACTGAATAGCTACTGAAAGCTACTGAAAGCTACTGAAAAGACTGAAAAGACTGAAAGGCTTCCGAAAAGCTACTAAAAGGCCACCATAAAAGCTAGCTTACTTGAGGCTGAAAAGGATTGACTCATTAAAGCAAGAAGAGATAACTTCGGGATAGTGAAGTGATTTTTTCGTGAAGAAATTCAAAACCATCGGGACGATTCATTATCAGTGAGAAGGGCACAGGCGACCAGAGAATAGAGCTTGGCACAAGCATAGGATTCGGGGTCAAGACCAAGGAGACACCCTAGATATAACGGCATATCAATGGAGTATTATAAATGGGGTGGCATTAACTATCAAGAATTCAAGGCTAAAAACATGCTGCTAAAAAAAGACTTTGACTAAGCATTCTCAGCGTCGGTTAAAGAGGACAGAGTATTGAGTACTTGTGGGACGCATGGCAGATAGTCCCAGAAACAGCAAACGCTTTCAACAGTTTCCTGGCGGCGTTGGGCTCCAAAAAGGCCACCAATGACGATGGCCACGGAAGCACGCAAGACCCAATCATAGACCTCAACTAAGGCTGTGCAAGCGAGTGTCGTCGAGTACTGGGCCTACACTGAAGCAGGGCACTTCGCGGAACCAGTGTATGCAGTCGACCAATGATTGGGTTGGCGGTGAGCCGCACGAGGCGCACCGTGTGCAGGAAGCAGGCCAAATCTATAAAGGCGGCCGCACACCCGCTCAGTTGTTTTGCGAGGCGCATCCCCAATATCCTAACCAATTACTACAATAAGTTGAGGAGTCATGAACTGACACAAAAACGCAATGTCTGCTTATTCCAGAAATGGTAGGGGCTTTTGAGGGTTATTCATCATATGACATGCTCCGTTGCCGGCGGCTCCTACCGCCTTGTGTCCAGTATTCATCCTTGCGGGCGTATTAGTCGGGCCGAATTTCATACATTATCTGGTTGTTGGGAACATCGTTTACTGTGCCTCATGAAGAATACATCCTGGGGTTATTTGCTCGGGTTATCGTCACCGATCTTATTCCGACTTCCATGATACCCAATAAAAGGGCATTGCTAGTAAAGAACAGCAATGCTGGTACATCAAGCAATGCCTTGGGTGCCTCACCCCAAAGGTACATAACATGAAACCTGTGCAGCTGATGTGTTGAAGTGGTAATAATCCCATTTATTTTTTGGATTCTTTGCACCTATGCTTGTCATTGCAGGGATATTGCCAAGCTCAAGCATTGCGTTTCTGGACACGACTCTTTTTAAAGGGCGATATTGTGGCTCACCCCGAAGGTCCTAATCGAACACTGAAACTCCGCATCAAGAACCTTTGCAAAGAACAGAATGGGGAGACTTTGCCATTGTTTTCTGCCATGACGGTCTCTGCCCTCTGTATTTTTTTAAGCGAGCTCTTCCATTCTTCCTGCTCATTATTTCGGCTCATTTCCTGCTCATTCCTCCTGCTCATTCTTTCGGCTCATTTCCTGCTCATTCTTTCGGCTCATTTCCTGCCCCTCCTCCCGCTCATACCTTTTCCATTTCTTGCACAATGTAATCAAGCATGTAGGTCTCCTCAAGCATGTCGTCCAATCGTTGATAATGTCTCTCGTTGTAAGGCAAGATCAGATTGACGATTTTGCGCACTTCGCCATTTTCCAAGTCGATGCTCTCGAGCACCACGTCGAGCACCTTCTGGGCAATCTCAAATTGCTTGAAGTTGATGTTCCAGTCACGAACTCTCCGGAGCAAGGCCACTAGCTGCTCGTCCTTGAGCGCCCTCATGGTATTCTCGAGCTTCCACGACCCGAGGGTCAGCGCCGGGTCTTCATTGGCTCCAATCAGCGACTTGATCACGTTGTAGACTCGCATCAGATGCTCCAACGTCAACGCAAGCAAGAACGCGTTGCTCCAGTCGTTCTGCGAGATGTAATTGGCAAGTGACTGCTCCTGCTCGACTCGTTCCTTCTCTTTGGTTTCCCTCTCCAAGAGCAACTGCTCAGTATTGTCCTGCCAGAAACTCATGTACCCGTCCGCATCGGCGGAGACTATTCGGAGTCCGTCTTCCTTAGTGTCCATGGCCCAGATTCGGTTGTTGTGATTGTCCAACGTTGCCACACACTCGGATTCTTTGAGGTCCCACACTTTGATGAGCCCATCTGCTCCGCAGCTCAACACCTGCCTATTCTTGTTGAAGAACTTGCATCGCTGGACCGCATTGGTGTGGCCCTCCAACGTCTTGGTGCACGTGTAGTCATTCAACAGCCAGATCTTGACTGTTTTGTCGCCCGAGCTGGTGGCAATTAGCTTGTCGTACTGGCAGAAACTGATATCCCAGAGCCCACGCTTGTGGCCGCGGAGGATGCCAATGGTCTCGCCGGACTCGGTGCTCCACACCTTGGCCGTCTTGTCATAAGATGCCGTAGCAAACACCTCGTCGTTGGGGGCTATGGCCACGGCGTTGATCTCTTTGTCGTGGGCCCTGCGAGTGAATTCGCTGTTCTTGACCACCTCGCCTGCCTCTTTGGGCACCTTCCACTTTTTGACCGTCAAGTCTGCAGATGCAGTTATCACGAACTTGGGAACCGGCCCGCCCGACCGCGGCATTCCACAGCCGGTCACTGCCCCCAGGTGGCCTAGAAACGTGGCGTATACTTCAAACCCGCCAGCGCGTGCGTCATAGCGCCAGAGCCGGGCCGCATTATCCTTGCCTCCGGTCAAGAGCCACATGCCATCTTCACTGGCATCCAAGCTGTTGAGCAAGTCTGTGTGGCCCTCGTAGAGTTGGACGTCTAGAGGGGCGTCGGGGTCCACCACCCTGAGTGCCGGAGCGTTGGTGGACATGGCCACGAGCGTCTTGTTTGGACCGGCGAAGCGGATATCCGCAATGATTCCGTGGTTTCCGGCGACCATGCGCGTACAAGGCAAGAAAATGGCCTTGTCGTGGGCCTCGGCCTCGTCCAAACTCACTTGCACCAACGTCTGGTCACTCAACACCATCCACACGGCTTCGCCGGCCTTGAGCTGCGCCACATCTATCACCATCAAGTCTTCCAGCGTATCGAGCGGCTGGTGCGAGCCGCCCAAGGGTTTGCCGCTGTCTAGACTCCACAATCTCAAGTTGCTGCCACTTCCTGCGGTATAGAAGAGGGGCTGCGCCTGGATCATCACGAAGCCACACTTTTCCACCTGATGCCTGACTGAAAACGACTGCTTCACCGTCCTCAAGTTGCGAGTGTCGTAGACCACCACAATCTCGTCTCTTCCTCCGGTAATGAAGTATTGGCCGTCGCTCAGGAATGCTAGGCCCCTGACTGCACCGCTGTGCTCTTTTGTGGTGCTCAAGCACTTTCTCTTGACGAGATCCCACACCTTGCATGTGCCCATGGTGTCGCCCAGCGCTAGCATCCACTTTGAAGAATGGAGCTCTCCATAAAATGCCAACGAGCAGATCGTGGTGCCGTGGCCCTTGAGCGAGTGCGTCACCTGGCCAGTCTCAATGTCCCACACGTATACCGCGCCGTCTGTGGCCCCGAATGCAAACAAGGTGGACGTTGCATCGGCGGCGGCTATGTACACCGGCGCCGAAAACTTGTATTGCCTGAGCATTTTCCCGGTTAGGGCGTCGTAGACGCGGAGCTGTTGGCTTTGTGACACCACAGCAAGGCGGCGGGCGTCTGGCGTCAACGCAAGAGCAGTGACGGTTTCGCCGTCGCCCTCGATTTGATGGAGGACGGTGTTGGAGTCCAAGTTGACTATGGAGATATCTTCGTCCATGGGGGTGGCGACAACAGGGACATCGGAGGCGAAGGCCGCCGCGGTGGCGCCCACATAGAAGGGGGCCACGGTCTCCGAGATGTAGGAGCAGCGGATGGGTTCAGCCATTGTAGATGAGAGCGGGTGAGAAGAGGTTTAAGAGCGAGGGGGATTTTTGAGGGCGCGCGCACGATGCAGGCCGATGAGATGCCAACCGCGAGGCACTGCGGGCCGCGTCGAGCTGGTTCAGCCCAGGGGCCACATCAGGCCTGCTTCTCAGGCGGGGCGGCAAAAATGAACAGCCCGATGCGGGGCTCGAACCCGCAACCTTTTGATTGACCTTAGAGATTAAGAGTCAAATGCTCTACCGATTGAGCTAACCAGGCTTAATACTGGCCCGAAATTTTAGCGGTAAATAATGTGGTATTGTATTACCAAACACCCTACTTCTTGGCAGTTTATCATAGAATTTGGAGCCATGAACTTATAGACTTGACCCAAGTAGTTCGTGTAGAGCGCGGTTTTGGCATACTCACTCCCTTCACGTCTCCTCTTTTGCCGGAGACCCGGCTGCCTGAAAAGACTAAAAGCTCAAGACTAGAGGCTAGAGACTGAAGACATGTTAAACATCATGAAGACGGTATAGACTGAAGAGAGCTGGTCTTCATTGATCATCACTGAGCCGTCTAATGTAGGCCGGCGTCCAGTCTTGTTCAAGCAGTGTTTGTCCAATCCACTGGAATATGCAAACTAATATAGGAGTAAATTACCCGGCATCAAAACAGGCAAGCAAGGGTTTTCCGCCATGAATTCCGTTTTAGACGGTCTGCCTGCATATAAGGCTCTGCCAAAGTATAAGCAGGGTCTCTGTTTATCAAGCCGCGTATAGACCAGGTTTTGGCTAATATGAAGTGATCTATTTTCACTTTGGGTATTTGGTGTCTTGGGCAATAGACTTGAATGACCACGAGTGACCACGGGTAACCACGAGTGACCACGAGTCATGTGCGCGAAAGGAACCCATAGTTCAAAACTGCCCACAGCGGTCAACCATTTCGAACCACACCCACAAATTCAACCAAGCAGTCACACAAATGCCGTTCCCATCCGCATGATTCCAGCCCAAATGGCCCACGGTTTTACCGCCTTCACTCTTTTAGCCGATCCATCTTCTGAAACCCAGGGAAATGCCTCATGTACACTACATGTCCAAGTCTTGCAGCACCCAACCAGAGCCAACAGGGACGCCTTGAGCTGCCATCATTTAAATACGGAGGCAATTGACAACTTTGGCTGTTGGTGGTCTTGTTTTGTGGAGGCACATTGTTTTGTTGAAGCACGTTGATTTGTTGAGTTACGCTGTTTTGGACCAATTCGTGGCGGTTAATAGTTTCAGATTCTCCAGTGCTGCAAATGACCAAAAATTGACAACAGGTTAGTATCAAGGGGGATTAAACCACTCTAGAAAACTCCACAAACCAGGACCTCATTGCGCCATAAAGTCAGTTGAAGCAAGCGCTTTGACTACCCCGACTTTCACTGGATCCAAAATTCCGAAATATGGATCTGGAGGTTTGCCACCAGTGCAAGCCGAACAAGCATGAACTCGTGGGAGAAGGATCGAGGAGGAACAGGGCAGGAGGGCAGGGCTGGGTCCCAGAACCTGTATACAACGCCTTGGAGGTCGTGGGCAGACGTATTTGGGTATTCTTTGTTTAGCCTCGGCTGACGTGATGTGAAGTGTTTCTCTTTGGGCTGGAATGGGTGCTGGTTGGAATACTCCAACACTGGAGGTCGCTTTGGCCTGCACATACACCCTCGCCCACTTTGTGCAGCGCTTTTGAAAAGATCCAATTCAGCCCTGTCAACGGGGACTTGGACTGTGCAGACTCGAAGCACTCCGTGCAAGAGCTGTAAGTATTAGAGCTAGTGGGACAAGCGGGCAAATGCGTGACTGCATGTGGTCGCACTGCAGGCTGAGGGGACCATATGTGACCATCCTCGACTGCGCACCTGATATGTTGGTCTTGCAAGAAACCACACGGCCCTGTACTAATTGATGTACTAAAACAAGGGGTTGAGCAGACTAGAGGAAACAGGCTACCAAGATGAAACACGCTAAGAGACTCTTCAAGATGAAACTATCCAAGATGAAACTAGTCAAGATGAAACTAGCCAAGATGAAACTAGCTAAAATGAAACTAGCCAAGATGAAACTAGCCAAGATGAAACTCGCCAAGATGAAATTCATCAAGAAGAAACTCGCCAAGATTAAAAAGGCCAAGATGAAACTCGTCAAGATGAAACTAGCCAAGATGAAGCTCGCCAAGAAGAAACTTGTCAAGATGAAACTTGCCAAGATGAAGCTCGCCAAGAGGAAACTCGTCAAGATGAAAGTTGCCAAAATGAAATTCGTCAAGATGAGACTCGTCAGGATGAAACTAGCCAAGATGAAACTCGCTAGGATACAGTTAGCCAAGGTCAAGATACTCAAGATGAGGCTTATTAAGATGAAACTCACCAAGATGAAGCTAGCCAAGATGAAAGTCGCCAAGATGAAACTCGCCAGGATGAAACTGGCCAGGAGGAAACTTCTAAGATGAAACCGCCCAAAATAAACCACCCCTGTTGGACCTCACCGAAACCAGTCCATTGTCGTCCGTCCTAATTAAACTGCAAGGCCCGGAGTCATGGGGCATAGGGGCTCGTCCACATGCAGGAATCCACCATACGAGATACGGATCTTGGCATGATCCTTCTGCTTTCAGTGGGAAGACTGTGCTTAGAAAGACCTTTTCGAATCACCGGTCATTTTGTTTTGGTGTGGAGTGATCGGTGCACTGTGGACCCGCAAAGTGCAAAAACATTGGTAGCATGCTACGCTTGGGTGTCAAGTGTGTTTGAGGCGCCGAAAGTGACCACAATGCTGCACAAGGTGCTGAATGATGTGGATGGTAATGATCCCACAGAAAAAGCCAAACTGAGTCCGTTGAGTCCCGGCGCTGTGCACAGACAGCTGAATACGACGCTGAAGGGCCAAGGCTCTCGCTTAATCTTGCCTCAAGCCGCTTGAGGCCAACAGTGGGAACGGATGCCAAGGGTGCCCAAGGGTGCCCAAGGGTGCCCAAGGGTGCCTAAGGGTGCCCAAGGGTGTTCTGATGAGCCAAATTTCAACCGGCCACGATAAGTTATAAAATGCTGTGGTGCAGTATTGGCCGGCTTTTCTCTAAAGCTCCAGACAACCCCTCTGGGATTAGATTCTTGAATGCACGTGTCGCAACGCCGTTGACGTGCCAAAGAATCTAGAAAAGGGTGTGTTTATGTGTTCATTTTCGAAAAGTCCTCCTACATTTCACTCTAAGGGATGGTTCCAAACACTGCTTCTACAAATCCACATGTTAATGCTTATGACTGTGATTTGCGATACTAACGCTCGCAACGATGCCATTATTGTCGCTGTGAGTATATACCGTCCACCCTACACGAGCATCGCTGCTCAGGCATAGTTTATAATAGATGGATGGATGGTTTGTGTATGGTCTGTGGTCTTAGTCTGTAGTCTTAGTCTGTAGTCTTAGTCTGTGGTCTTAGTCTGTGGTCTTAGTCTGTAGTCTTAGTCTGTGGCCTTAGTCTGTCGTCTGTAGTGTCTATAGTTTTATACAGTCAGTAAATCAAATGTCTATATCATAGTCCCACCAAGAATATAGTGAGGTCTAAATTCCTCCAAACTTGAAATTCGGTATATATGACCTCCTTTCTCTTATTAATACTGTTTTAGACCACCAAGGGTCGTGCGCGGCCCATGGGTGCAAAATGGGTGCAAAGTGCGGCCGCAGCGGGGCGTTACCCGCTTGGCATCCTGTCGTGGGGCGCCTGACGTGTCCCGGATAGCTTGCCGACTGAGTCCCTGAGATGTTCCCTTCATTGGGAATTGCAATTCTAGGCACAGGCCACCGGGCAAGCCGCATGACGCTCTGGTCACGTGCTGCACTGGCAGGCCCCACTTAGAGCAGGCCCTCGTTTTCAGGTACCTTTTGACCATTTTGTCGGTCTGTTCTGGAGCAGGCGGAGTTGTTCGTTAATATCCCCTTTCTATAAGCAGAAAAGTCCCATGCAATCCTCAAGAGAAAGGCCACATTGGGCGTCCACAAGACCTGCAGCGTTGCTGTTTTGACTCTGGCCAAACCAAGAGACAATGCTGGCTTTTGTTTTGGATATCCGCTGTTAGACTCCCCGTGGGTACGGTGCTACCCAAAGGTGCTTAATTGAACTGCGATGCACGGCTAGACACGGTGACGTCGGAGGTTGTCCCTCGGTCCAAACCGCGCTGCTTCCCTTCCTCCGAAGTCTGACGATGAGCCCTTTTTTTTTATGAGGCTTATCCGGTCGACCACTCGGCACGACCCGCCCGATTAAGGCACGGCACTATCGCTCGAATACGGTGGCACAACCGTGGCCGACATTTCTATATAACTCGGACGATTCCCCTTGCTTTACAGATTATCAACAAATACACCCCTCTCAAGTCCTTACGCCTTATCGAACCTGACATCTGCAATGTCACTTATTCAAAAAGCCACTTCTAGAAAGTCACACTGGACCCATTCTCCTTTGGTTTTGTTGGTTGTGGTTTTGTTGGTTGTGGTTTTGTTGGTTGTGGTTGTGTTGATTGTGAACCACCAAAAGGAATTAAACTTCAACGCCCTTTAGCTTTGGACAGCACAAAAGGTATTACCCCCAGCAAGATACACCATTCTGCTGGCAGAGCCACTTGTCCAAGTGGGCAAAGGTATTGATTTTGTTCGCAAGTTTCCTGCCTTCAAGCGTGCTACCAAGCTTAAAAAGGCTTGGCCGTAACCAGCACCTGCAACTGAGGCTTTTTCGCCTTCTTTTCTGTCTATTTCTCCACCGAATCATCGCTGGTTCACGGAAACCCACGTGTTTTCAACATGCTAGCTTACATCGTAAAGGGGGTGTTCTTTATGCTTGGTCTGGTGTACTTGGCTCGATATCGTGGCGCATTCAAAACATGTTTGGGCTTGGAACCACAGATTTGTCAGCGGAAACGCCGTCTCCACCCCTCATAAGCAGCATCCAGAGTAGTCCTATGAGCAGTGGTGTCAGATAGTCCAACCGACCAACCAAAGAGACTACCGGCTGACTCGCTCAGATCTCTTTCTTTCACGGAATCCTGATCCTGGACATTGGAATCAGCTACTCCTTTATTCATTGTGGTGACAGGCAGCTGTCTCAAGTCGTTTGGTCCAACTCCTTCACCGGTCGTGTCATTCACGTAAATTCGCCCCAGATCCCCTGTTTCAACTACCTGTGTTGTCAATCATCTTTCTTGGTCGCAACAGATCGTTGTCCCCACTCATTTGGTCCTTGTTCTAATTATTTCTTTTCCGAGGCCATTACAGACAGCTGTGCCAACTCATTTGGTCCAGCTTCCATATCTCCCAATTCGTTCAACGGTAACTGGCCCATCTTTTCTGGTCCACCACTTCATTTCTCAATTCAATCTCTTACTAGGGACGCGGTCTGCAGATCACTCACGGACATACCTCAGGTGGCTACCCAGCGGGCTCTGCTCAATGGAACTTGTGGAGATTCTTTTCTACGGGACGACAAACGTGCTGATGAACTTGGCCCTTGACCGGCCCCGGAGGTGCTTTGCCAAAGACTAGCAGCACGTGTCCATAGCTTTCATGATTTTTGGCTGTGGGCTCACAAAACTGCAGAGGTGCTCTGAGCTACGCACCGCATGCGCTACAAGACCTGAACTTTTTTGACCACAACGGTACTTGTGCTTGGGTTTTGCTGGGGTTGTACTGGGTTTTGCTGGGGCTGTACTGGGTTTTGCTGGGGTTGTACTGGGTTTTGTGGTGTACCAGAGTAGACTCTGGGTAAGGAGTTGTGGTGAGAGAAACCTTGAAGTTCTTGCCCAAACTGAAAGCCAGCTTTCTCTACAATTACAAAATACTCCAAGTGGCTAAGCTGGGCAAAAGCCGTTGGGAAAAGGTAGGCTATTTCTAAATCAATCAAATTTAAGGGGGAAGGTGGTGAAGGAGGTGTTGTCTTGGGATACTCCAGAATGCTTGCCACGTGGATGGGAGTGGATAGGTGGAAGGGCCAGAAGCGAGCCTGTCGGTCCAATTCACCGCTCGACTGGCTATTTGTGCTGCTCTACTTTCCGAAAAGTCCTGACAGCACCTCCCGCTTCAAAGAGGTAATGAAACCTCCGTGGTCTCAGCCCTTTGTTTCGCTCGAAACCCTCATTGAACTCGTCCGAGTGTATTTTGTTTCTAACTCCGAATTAATGTGCATTTACCCTTGGTCTTGCTGGATTTTTTATGGCTTCAATTACTAAAGGCCTGGTCAACGGCAAATCACACTTAAGCCTTGTGTGGAAGCGCAGGCTTCCGGGGAGTGTAAAAGCACGTGAAGGAGCCACCGCCAAGTACTCGGCTTGTATAAGGTGTTGGATCCACCATGGGTAGCGGCCTGCCCCTAGACACAATTAAACTGCAACTTGCGGTTACAAGGGGATGCCGTATATCCCACCTGGAGAGAGGCAATCCCTACCGCCTTTCTCCGAGACCTAGACGAGGTGGCACCTACTTGCGAGCTCCAGAACCCAGAGGTCACAAGTCTAAAGTCCTGCTGCTTTGGGTGCTCTTGCCCACCAGTACTTTACTGGATTCGAAACACCATTAGTAATCCGCTAGTGAAATAGTCCGCTCTACATAATCCCGCTTATATAAGCTTACTTCGCTGTATATGTTTCTTGGACCTAATATTGATAGCCTCAATACAAAGTTGATGGCGATAATGCCAATCTTGATACCAGCAGCACCCTTAGCAGCAGCGTTCTCAGCACTAGAGACGTCTGGGTGAGTGGACTCAGCGGCAACGGTGGACTTGGAAGCCTCGGTGTGAGTCTTGTCCTCAGTCACGTAGGTGGTTGGGACGACACATGGCTCAGTGATGGTCAAGGTGGTCTCCCAGAGACGGTGATGACGGAAGGCTGCATCTTATCAGGTGCAGCGCTGTGGTTTTTCAGAAGCAAACCAATCCACCTGAGACACTACTTTGGCCTGGAGATAAGTCAGACGGGACTGTTGGCAATGAAGGCGGCCCTTAAGTGTCCCTACACCAAACTACGACTACAGATGGTGTCCTCGTGACCCCACGCCGGCTGTTGAAAGTAATGCCGTCACCTCATGCGGCCCGGGCCAGTTTGCACCTATACAAGTTAAGATGTTCCGCCTTTTTTACTGTTCATCAACGAATACATCTTCTCTTAAGTACTTGACGTTACCAACTACAAAGAAACATAACACAAGGTTCCTTGGAAGCGATTTACGTGAACCCTAATGTCCGACGTGGCACTGGCGTGGCTAAAATACCTCAAAATCAATGCTATGATACGATATCACACTGTACACCAAATACACAGCACAGGCCAAAATTAATAGTCTCCCTGGAAAGACCTGGCACTTCGAGCATCGATTCAGGGCTTGATGCGGCGAGGTGCTTTCGAGCCATTTACAAAATCCAAAGATACTTTGGGTCGCAACGAGAAGTCCATGAATATGAGCAGGGACCAATGGTACGAAAGAGTACCGGCCCCGCTTGGACAACAATATCCTGCGTTGGACAGTTATGGGACCGTGAGATCCTGCACCTTGCTGCACCTTTCGAAGATGCCGCGTGGTCAGCTTCTGTCAGTGAGTCCAGTGACTCGGACCAAGACCCTCATAGAGTAGACCCCAGGGAACACAAAAATTTGTGGGCGTGTTTCAGAGACCAGGGCGTGTTCTTCCTACTAGAAGCGGCGGTGTGTTCGAGTGAGTATAGGGGTGTGGTTCCGCTCCCGAATGCATAATACGAGGCTCACTCCATTACACGGCCTCTAATTGTCAACGAGCACGTGCCGGCATGGAGCCGAGGTGCTTGGAGTAAAGGGCTCATTCAAAGGACCAATCAGCTATGCACCAATAATGAAATGCCATTGCGATGGGCGCGACAGCGTCACGACCAGTGATGTGTTCAGTCTGGCAGGAATTCACAAAACGCCACCAGCCCGCACACGTTTTTCGGCGGTCTGTTAGTAGCGCCCCTAAACTTGTTTATTAATAAACCGAAACTGGTTGGAACCAGCTGAATCGTATTGCATGGGACACTGCGGCCCAAGAGTTTCCATCAACAAGAAGGAGAGTAGAAAGTCCAGCACAGATAACGAATGGTACTGTAATTGAACGGTACTGTAATCAAACGGTACTGTATTTAAACGGTGCTGTAATTAAACGGTACTGTAATCAAACGGTACTGTATTTAAACGGTACTGTAATTAAACGGTACTGTAATTAAACGGTACTGTAATTAAAAAACGCAATGTAACTAAAAATGGTACTTTACCCTTTTACCACGAAACCCAGTCGAAAGTGGCTGAAACTCTTGGCACATCAAGACCTGGCTTCTCTGTTGCAGCGACTATGCCTGTGCGCCGGTCTTCCTGAAAAGGCTGCGTCACTAGCTTGGTCAGATGATGTGAAAGAAAGCACCCAAACATGCTGGGGCTGGTTACTCTTTGCATTAGCTCTCCGTGTGGGGTCAAACGCAGCGCTGGATTTTGGCGTACTACTCATGCACAAGGACAAGTTGCAAACTCTGTATGCAGAGCGCGCCTGACGCGCGAGGGCTGCGCGTAAAAAAAATGCGCACAATTTGGCAATGGCCCTGGTGTCTCGTGATTTGCCTCGCATTCGAGTCCAGTGGTTTGCCGAGTATGCTAACATGGACCCCCTAAACCAGGAGAATACTGAGCATAGTGACTGAAGCCTTTCGGGGCATCCCAAGGGTTTCGCCTTCTACTAAACGCGAGCCCGTGCGGCATATAAGGTAAACGGTATGTACATTCCTGCCCCGGTGTGCATATACGCGAGTCGATATGCGACGTATTGCGCCAATTTCCATCTACCCGTTTCTGCCAATGCACAGCGACGCCAACTTTATGTCCCTAATTAGAAGTGTAACGTACGCATTACATCAAGACGTTTGCATAGGCGCATGCAATTCGCGCATGGTGCATACCCCCACATTGCGCCGTGCCACCTTGGGATGATGTCATCACTTGGTGCAACGTCGCTTGGCAAAGATTTGCCCCGATGGCCCCCTTTAATTGATCACCTGAACGAGCGGGAAATGCTAGGTAGCTCGTGCTTAAATATTCTCCAGTAGCTTGCCCGCGTCACATCACTTGGCGCGGTTCATCCAGATAAATGGATGCCCATGGCCTTGGCATTCTCTCGCACATACTTATCAATGTAGTCCTCGAGGCCTTCGCCATGCTCGCCGTAGCGGTCACCCTTGAGAATCTGCTTTGCTCGTAGGTACATGAAGAACACATCACTCAAAAATAACAGAATCCGTACCTTGAGCAAGGAAAAGAGCCCTAGTGATTGGCCTGAGTCCTGAGCTCCGTCTCGCTCAAGAGCCACCTTTGTCAAAAGGTTGATGCGGTTGACAGGGCTCCCCATTGTTTGGTTCAACGATTGCATCATCCTCATTGTTCTCAGGAGAAAAATCAATTCCCGCGGAAACTTGGTTTCGTCTTGGATGAAATTTCTCAAAATGTCCGCGGAACTCGGCGCATCCTCTGGCTTTGTTTTTGCCGGCGGCCTTAGCTGCACCAAAGCCTTCAAGAGCTCACTGGACCCAATACCCCACTCCTTGGCAATGTCTTCGATTTTCGACAGGTCGAAGCCAAGCAAGTTTCTCCACAAGTCGCGATACTCGGTCAAGAATTTGGCTGGTAGCGTTATATAGAGGCCGTGGTCTAGAATCACGAGCTGCTGCTTTCCCTGGTGGAAACGCACCAACATGTTTCCGGGGTGGGGATCCGAGTGAATAAAGCCATATTGAAAAATCTGCTTGGCAAAGATCACGGTATACTGCCTCATGAGTAGCGCAAGCGACACTTTGTTTTGGATGAGGAGCTGTTTGTCAGTGAGCGACATACCGTCTATCCATTCTGCAGTGAATACTCGCAGTGAAGAGTACTCGGGGTAGCACTCTGGAATATAGACATTGAGCGTTTGGACCGAAGGGTCATTTTTGAGAAACAGGTCGAGCTTTTGCGAGTTGGAAAGCTCGAAGGCGAAGTCGGCCTCCTTCTTGAGTTGCTCGGCCACGTAGTCGGTGAAATTGAAAGGAATGTCAAACACCTTGGCATAGAGCCACGACATCAACTCGTACACTAGCAAGTCGGCGCCTATTTGTTTGGCGATGTATGGGTGTTGCACCTTCACGGCCACCTGCAGGCCCAGGTCCCGTAGAACTGCCCTATGGACCTGGGCGATCAGGGCCGACGCGACGGGGAGGTGGTCCATATGCGAGAAAACAAGGGACTCGTAGTCGGGCCCCAAGTGGGCTTGGAGAACAGCATCAATCTGAGCCCACTCATCGATGGGCGCACTGTCGTAGAGCGCAGTGAACCGGCGCTGGAACGCTAGCGGGAATAGCGCGCCCTGGTTGGCGATTGCCTGGCCAAGCTTAATGTAGAGGCCCTTATTCTGGTTGATCATGCTTAATATAGCCTCGGATGCCTCCTCGTGGAGGTCCTCGAGCGCCCTACCGCCCGGGCTTTTGTAGTATTTGTAAGCAACCAGCGTGAGGACATATGTTGCTCGCAAGCTTCTCTGGAGAGTGGACGCGTAGAGGTGTTCATCTGCAAAGTATACAGCTGCAGCCACAGCCGCTACAAGGAGGGCTTTTCCGACAATTCTGGGCTGACGGGGTGGCGTGCTAGGTTGGCGATGCGCGCGGGGTAGGCCATGTTTCGCCGAAGAAGGAGATTCGTGGGGGAGGCGCTTCGGCGGAGCAAGAACATAAAAGCGGTTTCCGAAATTGCTGCCCGGGATGCGGGACAATGGGGATTCTAGGGGGCCACGAGTGAGGAGGACCCGTCTGAGGCAGTACATGGTGGAGGAGTATGTTAGCAAGGAAGCGCGCACTTGCCGCGACCAGCCCCAGGCCCGGGCTCGCAACCGGACCGTACGTCTCAAGCTATCGTGCGCCAGGCATCCCTCACGCCCCTGAAGCCACTATCCCAAACACCTACCACCAACAATGTCAATGCCAATACCGATACGAGTCCCGGGTAATAACCTCAATGGTACGAATCCCAAATAGTACGACTCCCAAATGGTATGAATCCCAAATAGTATGCATCCCAAATAGTATGAATCCCAAATGGTATGAATCCCAAATGGTATGAATCCCAAATAGTCCCAAATAGTACCACTCCCATCAACAGATGGCCAACACCAGATTGACCGCCAGAAATTTCAACCAGGAAGGACAAATGAGCTGCTTATTTTGGAGAAAAGACAACAAGAGGTCGTCGGTTCTGGTCTGTTCTGGTCTTTTCTGGCCCGTTCTGGTCTGTTCTGGCCCGTTCTGGTCTTTTCTGGCCCGTTCTGGTCTGTTCTGGCCCGTTCTGGTCTGTTCTGGCCCGTTCTGGTCTGTTCTGGCCCGTTCTGGTCTGTTCTGGCCCGTTCTGGTCTGTTCTGGCCCGTTCTGGTCTGTTCTGGCCCGTTCTGGTCTGTTCTGGCCCGTTCTGGTCTGTTCTGGCCCGTTCTGGTCTGTTCTGGCCCGTTCTGGTCTGTTCTGGCCCGTTCTGGTCTGTTCTGGCCCGTTCTGGTCTGTTCTGGCCCGTTCTGGTCTGTTCTGGCCCGTTCTGGTCTGTTCTGGCCCGTTCTGGTCTGTTCTGGCCCGTTCTGGTCTGTTCTGGCCCGTTCTGGTCTGTTCTGGCCCGTTCTGGTCTGTTCTGGCCCGTTCTGGTCTGTTCTGGCCCGTTCTGGTCTGTTCTGGCCCGTTCTGGTCTGTTCTGGCCCGTTCTGGTCTGTTCTGGCCCGTTCTGGTCTGTTCTGGCCCGTTCTGGTCTGTTCTGGCCCGTTCTGGTCTGTTCTGGCCCGTTCTGGTCTGTTCTGGCCCGTTCTGGTCTGTTCTGGCCCGTTCTGGTCTGTTCTGGCCCGTTCTGGTCTGTTCTGGCCCGTTCTGGCGCGTTCTTTCCTGTTCTGGACGCGGGACGTACGGCGGTCTATGTCGTATGTTGAGTATCTCAAACCTCTCATATTTTGTGTTATGGCACCGCTTTGGATTCAGAGCCATTGTGAAGAGTCCCCACGAACTTCAATCCGAAACTCGCTGCTGGCTGGCTCCATTTCCTTGCCTCACTCAAGGCCGTGCATGAAGTGGCTTGTTCACCTCGACAACGCCTGTTCAAATCCGTGTTCGAATGCCCCAAACGCACTTTTCTGACCATGAACTCTATTCCCATCTTCATGAGTTTGCGGAGTTTGATCTCAGGATCCGGTGCCACTGGTGACTGATGAGGTGGTGGATACCTTTGCCCTTAGAGTCTGATTTCCAAGCCAACAGTTGTCGTTTTATGATGGATTGTTCGCCACGTCCGAGATTGCCCCTGCACACGCGTCTACTGTAAGAAGCGTGTAGTGCTGAGATGAAGGCTCTTGAAGTTCACCGCACCTTATCGCGGTCCCCTGACCCAAGTCAGCAAATGATTGCGCCACGTGATGTGAAGAACAGCCGTCAATCATACTACACCAATACTAATGCTGATACCAATGCCGATAATATTGCATATGCCAATACCAATGCCAATATCAACAATGTGGAACACCCATTATTTGCAGCTGATATTGGTCCACTGGTACCATGTCGCTCAGACATGGGCACAAATTGTACCTGCCAGGTGCGGCCAGAGATGAATTTACAATAGGCTCCCGAAACACGCATTTCATTCGCTTCCATTTCAACTTCGAGGGTATCCTTATGGCCGCCAATACCGGATCTTTGGGCTGAATCTCGGATCTACCAGACTTCCCACGCAAAACCGCCCCTTCAGTACCATATCGGGCATCGAGGTCCCAAACAAGGTTCGCATGCCCCTCCGCACGCTTCTTTCCAGTGATGATACATATCTCGACTGGTTTTGTCATGGAATCATTGCCGAAATAATCTTCTCTGCGAACGAGGTTTTACATTGGTCAAGGTGTCTTATGATGAGCGTTTCTTAACAAGTGCAAATCGTAAACTCAGCTTAAAGTTTTGGGACGGAAAGTTAGCACAAGTTTAAGCTTCGGAAGTTTGACCTAGAAGCTTGAGGTCAGTGAAATTAAAAGTTGAATCAAACGTTGGATCATACGCTGGATCAAAGAGTCGGAGTTGGACCAAGCAATCTCGATTTATGAATTGGATATCTCCAAGCTCAACAGATAAACTCAATGACTCCAAGTTCAAAGACGGCATGTTCTTTAAATGTTCGACCTTTAGGGGTCGTGTACTGCACATTCGGCCAGTGAGTTCAAGAAGTTACGTACTTCTATGCAAGCGCTTTCAATTCATATGTCGGAGTGTTTCAGTGCTCTCAGTATGAACTTCCCAAGCTGGATCACCGGCCCATGCATTTGGGATCATTCAAAACCGACGAAATTGAACTGGGGTCCGTGTCGACCTGCACACAACGACGGATGTGACTCTGTCTTTGGGCCCATCTACTGAACGACGTTTGGAGCAAACAAAACCTCGAAAAGGAAGTGTACTCAAGGCAAACCCAGGAGGAAACCCCTGGTTGGATCCCATCACCAGACCCGCTAAAGCTTCTATGATGCATCTGTTCCCAATGGATATATTTTGTGAAGGATCCCCAATCTCCCCTTAATCTATGGCGCATACGACGATACACTGAGGCCTGGAGCAGATTTGGGGTTTTTCTCTCAACAGGCCATGAGCGCCTTTTACATCAACAAGTTCAAGATCACTTACTCAAGTATCTTCACGAATTATGTTGATAGCGAGTGTTTCTTAACTACGCCGGCCATATTCGATTGATCAGAAACGAAGAACTATGGGTTGGTTTTTTGTCTCTGGTTGAAGCATAAGTGCGCTGGGAGCTGGCCCGAGCAGTTTCGCAAAACTCTATGCGCCAAGACGAAACAGAAAGCAACAAGCTTCGAAAAAAAATGGCTTGAGATGGAGACTAAGAAAAAGAAAACAAAGAAAAGAAAAGAGGGGGAAATCACGGAATAAGAAAGAAATCCCGTCACGCCGAGTTTCCGTGAATCCCATTGGACCATCTTGTGTTGAAGCAAGCTGCTGGTTTAGACCATTTTCGCGCGCGTTCGAATCGTTTGAGACACTAGCAACGAATGAGCCGGCCCGCGGCTTGCATGCAGTACCGGATGAAAGAAATGGGTACTGGTTAAAGCAACTGACGACAAGCCCTTCAGGCCGTGGTGGTTCTAGTCAAATCCGGGTATTCCTAGCCATTTCCGGAAGTTCCGAGCTCACCTCAAGTACCCCAAGCGTCAAAGTGATATCCTTGTGGGGTCTATCCGACCCGAGTTGGTGCAGAGCCATACTGGCGCGACCATGCATCATTAGTCCCCACTACAAGCGCGAAAATCCTCCTCAACTTGTCTTCCAATCCTGCCACAATGTTCCACTCATCTGCACACCTTCTCCGCCTGGCCACACGCAGGTACTCCAGTGCCGTGCCCCCTGTGGCTGCGGCCCCTAGAAAGATCGGGGCGCTCCGCGGCGGCTTCACGGGCTTTTTTGTTGGGGTCTCGGTGACCGGGGCCGCCTCCTACTACTACTTGTTGGACTTGTTTGAGAAGACCAATCGTGCAGTGCTTGTGGACTTGATGTCTTTGACTGAGTCCGTGCACAACTTGGAGCAGCACGTCAAGTCCATTGAAGAGAGGAAGTGATACTGTATGGGGTGTTGAGCTGCCACGAGCCCGGGTTCTGGGTCCAGTTGGTCCTGGGTCTAGTTGGTTTGGCTAGTTGGTCTGGCTAGTTGGTCTGGCTAGTTGGTCTGGCTAGTTGGTCTGGCTAGTTGGTC